>JAWWEQ010052086.1:0-71854 GCA_035583055.1 Torymus tubicola | reverse complement strand
TATATATTGATGTAAACAAACCAAATGCACGTATACTATACCTTAGCATAAATGAAAGAAAAAAAAGGAAACCGCACGATGTGTAAGATAAAACCTAACTCACTCACGTTCATTCAAACGCGTGCCTCGTGTCCCCGAAACCACACACACACACACACACACACACACAGCTCCCACGCGTTATATACGAGGGAACCTAAGCCGTCGGCAAATTACGCGGTAGCTAACGGAGAGAAAACGATCCGGCGGGCGCGCGACTCTCTGTACAGACATCGTACATACGTACGTACGTAGCTTCTCTCTTTCCGCGTGCGCGAGTCGAGAGGAGGAAAAATACGAGAAGCGAGCAAGGGTGACACTCGAGCGAGTAGTACACGTTCTATGCTGTATATATATGCGCGACCCTTCTCCGAAGAGAGTTCGATGGAAGAATGTCGACCCCCTTTTACAGTCTCCCGTGCCATTAGTCATTCGACAACGCCGTAGTTCGCGCGTATATACGTACTTTTTCTTTTTTTTTTATTCTTCTTCTCCGTCGTACCGATGTACGTATTTCATAAAATAGAATTATATACGTTAACCGTATAAAATGAAAATTCGGTATATATATACGGCACCTAATCACACTATACGCTGTCGCACGCGTGATAAAAAAAACCGTCCACCCACAGCAGTTATATAGAATAAGAACAGAAAAAAATCTCTTCTCCGCCCCGTTCGTTAACTCTCACCCTCTCTTACTCGTTATATACCTACGCTGCTGCTGCTCTCGTCGGCGCCTACGTTATTAATGCGCGGCCCGTCGTCGTCGTCGTCGGCGGCGGCACTGCGCTTCCGGCCTTTCATCGCGCCTCTCGTGTGTCCCCGCAGCAGCAGCAGCAGCAGTAGCATTTTTCCTCTCTTATTCCCGCTATATAGCACACGAATGTGATGCGCGTCTCATTTTGAACGTTTAATACAGACATACGTGTACGTGTAAGTTTTTGACATTTTTAAGGGTAAAAAATATTTTTTTATCGTCGTATACGTATATATATAGAGAGAAAAAGAGAGGACGAACGGATGATTTTTCAAGGTAACATGAATTTTTCAGGTGTACGCGACGAGTCGCGTCGTCTACATACATACATACTTATAATGCACACACACAGACGTAGACGTGTCGTTGCATACATGCATATATATATGTAAACGTGAGCGGAATGCCCTGTACATCCGTGCACGATGTCGGCGGGGCGCTCACCTGTGCGCGACAACGAAGAAGAAGAAGTAAGAGAAAAACGAGAGAGATGATCGTAAAAAAGAGAGAGAGACTATACATGCGCCGGATATCAATGCAAATGTGTTTCCTCTGACGCGACAAAGGTTGTCGCGGATGCTTCGTGTACGTACAATGTAATTAATCTCGCGTAGCATAGCAGCAGCAGCAGTGGTGGCGGCAATTAGCTCGCTGTGTGCCGCCGAGCTTATACCCGCGCGCTTGTTTTTCGTTAATGGACGCGTATATAGCGCGGACACACTGCCGCCGTCTTTTTTTCTGCTCTTCGTCGTCGTCTTCTAGTGTGCCCTTTTGTGTGTTCACGAGAAGGAAAAAAAGAGAGAGAGAGAGAGAGAGAGAGAGAGACTCGTGGGCGGGAAATAATTCAGGAATAATTAAGGAAAGCCAAGATACAGAGAGAGAGAGAGAATAGAGTGGTTTTTTGCGTAAAAAAAAGGAATACGCCGTTTAAGGATGGATATTTTTAGTCGTTCAACGACGACGATGTATTTGGAGATATATTTTTTTTCTTCATTTTTTTTTTCAAACGACCGAAGGTCGAGAGTCACGTTCGTGTTCTGTGTGTGTATATGTATGTATACGTAATTGCAAGTACGCGCGCGCTGGGTAATAGGTAAACGCTACTGCATCGTTATACGTATATTATAACGAACGCGAAATCAAGGACACAAATGCGAGAGTTTCTTTCATATACATACATTTATACATATACATATATACATAAGACATAACGTTCACGCGCGCGCGTCCCTAATTTTAAAAGGCAACGAGGCTACTTAGAAACTCTCCGTTCTTTTTTAGCTGCTGGCATATATATACATATATATATGTATAGTAATCCTTAGACTCTGCGAAAAGAAAAACGCTAATTAAAAAACATCCTCGCCCAAGATGCTCGTGTATAATTGCGTTAAAGTCCAAAACGAGCTGGAGATAAGAACAAAGTCTGGCGAAAAAGGAGTGGAGTAGGATAAAGAAGAAGAAGAAAAAGAAAAGCGGAGAAAAATTCCAACGTTGCCTTTATATATATCAACGTAAGCAGTACGCACGGCCTCACCTTTGTGCGCTACTCGCACGCGCGCGCGTTCTGGGTGTACAGTTATAGCTTCGCGGATAGAAGGAGTTTGAAACTCGAGTGTGTAGAGCGGAAAAAGTGCAGAGAGTTCATATATATATACACGTGGATGTGCGCACGGTGTGGGCAATTATACGAGTATACGGAAAATCCAAAGGAGAAGAAGAGCAACGAACGTATGTGTGTGTGTATGTGTACAGAGATATATACAAGGGACTTTTTGTTCACTCGGCTGGACTATCTGTGCTGGAATTCGTGTATGTACGTGGTTTTTGGCCAAAGGAATTGCACATAGCGGGAGTTACCTTGTTTTTTTTTTGGATGGAGAATCTCTAACCGAAACGTTGTATAGTACGCGTCTTTGTGTACCAGTATGTGAAAATCGTAAAGAGATTGTTGGCTAAAAGTATGTATGAAACTTTTCGTTGATGAAAACTACTATATTATACTCCAACGTATAACACTTTAAAAAAAAAAAAAAGAAAAAATACATTTTCAACTCTCACTCTCTCGTCGTCGAGGTAAAAGTCAATCCGTAGATAACGAACGGGAGTGATATCTATCCGCTTGGCATTTAAAATCCTCGAAAAAAAAAAGAATCGTCTCTATTTTCGCCAAGCACCGGTATCTATACATATATATACCAAACAGAGAAGTAGTCTGCACGTGTGCACGCAGCAGCATATAACACGCCTATCAAGTCCCTGACGTTTATTTACCGGCGCATCGGGGCTAATTCCGTGAAAACGGACGGTTCGACGAGTTAACGCATAGCAGTATATAACAGTCGACTTCATATCTCTCTTTCTCTCTCTATGCGGAGAGAAATCCGAATTTCCAGCGCTTTAGAAATTCGATTCCGGTCCGTCATATCCACACACATATTCCACGTTTATATTTGCACGCACGTCGCATATATCTATATATATATATATATATATATGTATGTACGTATGCACGGTAGAACAGATGTACGAGAACGTGGGGGTTATTTCGTTAAAAAAAAAGTCATCGTTTTCAATGTCGTTTGCAAATTTCAAATGAGAATGAGATGGGATATGTCACGATATTATATATACGTTTTTGTGGGTCAAGTTCGTTTTCCGGATGGATATGTACATACATATATAATATGTATATATATACGCGCTTGCCATGCGAAATATAACGCGTCCGTCAGCGCGTAATTAATAGTGTGTCCGTCAGGCTCACTCGTCGAGAGCCACGCAGCAGTATATGATGATGAAAATTTGCACGAAAAGAGATCGCGTATACATATATACACTGTTTGTCCGTCCTTCGTGGGAAAATTGACTTTTTTTTACGCTCAGTGCATGCACGTATTATATTATACGTATGCGGTTTCAAATCAGTTTTCCAATTAAAAAATATAACATATATACTCGTTGATTAGTTGCTGTTCCGCAGTATTATTTGAAACGAACATCATCGTTTATACACATATTATACGTAGAAAAAAAGAGATCATGGGTTGTCAAACGTATAGTCGAGCGGGCTGTAAACCTTCATTTTTTAATACATATACCGCTGCCATTTTACCCATCAGCTGCACTTTTATCTCCGAATCTTGTCACGTACGACAACGGTCGCATATCTACCGTCTTATCTATACGACGACATCGAGCGCCCCTAAAGTTCCAGAAAAACAAAACGCATTTTCTCAAACTCTTCCATATACATACCAACCACAGGAAAAAAAAGGGGGAACCCAACGCGACCTTTGTTCCTCGAAAATACACACACACACGCATACCCATGCGTTTCTTTCCACGTATCTAAAATCGCGATCGTACCTATAGACATACCTACACGTGCTGCAATGCCCTTCGGAAAAGGGATAACGGAACCGTATAACACACTTCCTCGCGTATATACATATACTTAAAAACAAAAGAGGAACAAAGAGAACAACGAAGAAGAAGACGAGTTACCTGCGTGCCCTCGTGATCGAGTTATGCAAATATATAGTATACACGTAGTCCCGTCCGTCGGCCGCATTTTTAGTCGTTTTGTGATTCCAGCATGTATGCAGGTATCTCGTATATACTGAAGTATTTCGGATTCGTCAATGCACCGATCGCCATTGTTTCGCATACGCGGTGACTGAATGAACGTATGGCAAGGATCGATCGGTTTCGATAACAGTGCTGCGCGCTTTTGAATAACGCAAATAATGTGGCACGATAAAAGAGCACGCGAGTGCTGCAGTGGTTTATTATTGTTCTGCGATATATTCGACTTGTATAATTTATCATTCGCGCGTGTGTGTGTATATATATATATATATATGGTTGAACCTTTTACGTATATAAACGACACCCAATTAAAGTAGAGAATAAGAATATCGCATAACGAGCGAGCATTCGTCAGCCCTCGTATACACGTGACAATATTCACCCTAAGACACCAGACAACGACAACGACGACGACGACGACCTGCGTACCGTTGCTTTTGAAGATTTACTCTCTTCAAAGACTTTTACCCTCACACGCGCGGTACGCCACGGCTCATACTATATCTTTAGACAATAAAAGTCGGTGGACCATCAATCTCGATGCTCAACGACTTTTCGTATTTCACTTTCCCCTGCTGCTGGTGTATATACTGCTACTGTGTCTGAGGGGGGAACGACGTTAATCCAAAAATACCAGGATTATATACCTTCGACCGCGACCCCAAAAGTCGCGCCTGCATGAGTCTTCCTATATTCGTCTTGCATTCTTTTATACACGTGAAGGTATATATATACGTATAGGGAGAAAGGGAGAAGAAGAATAAGGAGATAAGTTGAGAGAGCGAATGGGAGAGTTTAGTTCAAACTGTGTGTTATATATACATATCAAGCCGATCTAAATTTGTAATCTGTTATGAAGGTGGAAGGGAGAATATTTGGTCGTGCGAGAATTGTTTTTTTTTCCCCCTGAGACGAGTCAGAGTCACGACTATTTTCAAGATCATTTCAAGTTGAATAATTGATTTGTATATATAAGTTCATTTACGACGTCGCGGTCGAAATTAGAAATCCTGTTTGTTCGTCTTTTTTTTGTATATGTGTATACGTATGTGTTAGAGACTATATAGCGCTGTGTTATGCATAGTGCGTTACTTACGGTGTGCACCGCGATAGGAGTAGCGGTGACGTTCGAACTATTTTTGCTCGTGCTCACCTGGAACATAAAAGAGAAAAAAAGTACATTTAGTATGTTTTTTTTCTTTCATTCGCGAAATCATATTCAATGACGCAGTTCATAAAGCTAACATGGCTACGTTCAATTTTCCTCTTAATGCCATCTCTCGCATATATAGTAGTTTACGTTTAATAAAGTCATTTAATGCGTCTTTGCATATATATATACCCATCAACATATAACTTTTTATTAGACTCGCATATGGAATGACTGCACTCAAATTTAATGTATTTATACAAATTAATTTTTTCCCACAGCAGAGTGACGATTAAAACTAAACGCGAGTTTTCATATTACCAATGCAAGGAATTACCAATAATTTCCATTACATATACTACTGCACCTACATATACATATACTTTCACCTCGAAAATACCTCGCGTCACTCGTCCATATAATAACCGCATTTCAATCAACCATCATCCACACATACCAAACATATCCGACATTCTAATTTTTCTAATTACCTACAACGACACCATATATACCCACTCATCCTGCGTTAAAAAAAAAATACTTTTTTCCATCCCTTCTCTCTCCGTTTCACCGGTGAGTAACGACGAGAAATTCCCCTCTCTCACGGGGAGGGATGAATAATTCAGCGCGCGAGCCATTGTCGCGGCGCGGACGCGCCCATGCTATACGCGACGTCGTCGTGTGTCCCTGGCGTCAAAGGTGTGCCGGGAATGAAGCCGCGCGCGCACACGTTCGTTTCGCGCTCTCTTGTGGCTGCACGCCGTTCGCTCGCGCGCTTTCTTTTCGCGAGTAGCGCCGTGCAGTTGGCAAGAGAGAGAGAGAGAGAGAGAAGGGGTTTTTTGTTAGGTATGGGTAGGGATCTTTTTTGGGGGGGGATTGTGATGGATGAGGATTTTGGAAGATTTTGGCAGATGAATGGGATGGATGATATTTGAGTAGTATTCTGTTGTAGGTTTTTTTTTTTTAGTAAATAGATAAAAATTAATTGACAATTAAGTTCTCTGTATACGTAAAATGTAGGTTGATTTTTGCTATCGTGGATATAGATATATATAAAACAGTTAACTCGAAACATTAAATTTTCTTCGTTTCCCCGCGCGCGTTTGCTATATACTTCTCAAAGCTAACTGTAACTTGTACAGCTTCAAGAAAGCCGCTGTCTCCCTCCGCATAACTTATTTTCGACGCTCTAAAAATATACCGCACGTCCGGCAAACCAAAGCGAAACACCGCGCGCAGCAGCGGCACCTCGTAAATAAAAAAAAAAAAATTTTCTCTCTCTTTCTCTCTCATCGCATATCTTTTTCCGCGCCAAAAACAAAAAAAAAACAACAACCTATACTACGCTTATCTACCAACTAAACCCGACACCTATATATCTATATATCTCGTCGCAGCAGTACAACTTGGATTAATTTTTATCTTTTGAGACGCGACAACAGAGTATATGTATAATACACCGAGCGGACGGATTATATAGAACCGCGCGCGCGAACGAAAGAAGGTCACTAGCACGTATGTGTATAGCCTTCTTCTACTACTCGACGACAACTCTCTCGTTTTCTCTCGTTTCGGAACGCGCAGTCTTTATAATACACGCATGTGGCGTCTAATTGAACGTGAGTGGTATATAGACACGCGCTTTACGTAATTTCACTCGTCGATCGGGCTGAACTATAACGATGATGATACGACGACGACGCGTATATACAATCGAGTATATATAGATATATAGTATACCAAGCAAGGGTATGATGGGAAAATGATCAGAGCGCGCAAGGCGTGTAATGGGAACGGCGATGACGTAGCCACTGTCGTTGTCTCTCTGTGTTATAGTGGCGCGACGTGTGCCGGAGACCAAGAGAGTGTGTAGTCGCGTGGTTGATGGGAGCAAGGAAACGCGAGTTTTATGAATTGAGATGCGTGTCGTATATGTAGCAGCAGGAGGTCAGTTTATGGGAAATGCGAAAATAAGTGACCCTATATATACACAGACACGAAGCGATGTGTATTTAAGAAAGTATTATAGTACACATTTCATGTGAATTAGATTATGTTATTTATGGTGGTTCGAAAGAGGTTTTTTTTAAAAATAGAACCATCACGATGCAGCTTTTCTTTTTACTACTCTCTCGTGCATATATCTAGCTATGACGGAAGCATATACCTCGTTTGTTTTTCTCGCAATTCGAATCATACCGCTAATAACATCATTTTCCACTGTATATATATATATATATATAGTAGCGAATATCTGATGTAGAGTGCAACCTCGTAAATCGGGAAAAATATACTCCCCCGCAGAAACTGCATCACACAGAGGTCATAAACCACAGCTGCACTATTTTTCCTCGCCACCTCTAACAACAACCCCCACGCGCGCAGAGGCATGTGATAAAAAGAAATACATATATATAGTCCCTTCGCGGGTATATATAGTCATCAAAAATCGCGCGATCACGCGAGCGCGTTTTTCATTTTCCAAGGTCGCACCTGTATGTACGTCTGCGCACCCTCATTATTTTTAGTCACTATATATACCATACTCGGTAAGGAGCGCAATAACGAGATTTTTACTCGCACGGTGTGAGTAGAGAGATAAGGGCCTCAGAAGCAAATATACGAGCGTCTAATTGACTCGCCGCCTACATATATATACGTGCACAGTTTTACGAGCGTATACGTAGAAATTTATATGTAGGTGAAATCGAAAACGCGCGTGGAAGCGTGTGTGTGTATATATATATATAAGTTTCGTATTATTGGCTATGTGAGTAGACCATTGCGTGAGTGACGTGAGAATGCAGCCGAAGAATGTATATAGAGTTTGAAATTAAAGAGTTATGAGGGTAAGACAGATGTTGTTTGTATTTATACACATGTATATAAGCAAACGCATATCTGATGAGCTACGATGTGTAGATTACTCTTGTCTAATGGAGAAAAACAATTTAAACTTTTGGCATAATTTATAAAAGTGCAGCGCATACATATACTCCCGTGTGTACTACTCCCCGAGAAGTAACTTTTCAAATATAAGATTCAATTACGTTTTTGCCGCCGCAGTCCGCTGCGGTATAGGAAAAATTAGACTTTACAATATATATATATATATAGCAACAACGCGCGCGTGCGAAAAAGTTCGGTATGTTTATCTCTCTCGGCGAGTTGAGCCAGCCATTATTCAAACAGTTTGACCGCTCGGAAAAAAGGAAGTATATAGTTATTCGTGCCTATTCTATACACAGCTGATTATAAACAGACAGAGCGCGTATATATACAGCTTTTTTTACTTCTTCTTCTTCTTCTTGTTCTGACTCTTCGGGAAGCAATTTAAATAATTGCCCAGAGCACAGAACTTATACTAAAATAACCAACACGAAGTTTCGAAAGTTTCGAGTAGTGCTACTACTACTACTACTACTGTTTACGCGTGAAAATGTACCTGAAATTTTTCAATTTAAACTTCATCGTGTTCTCGTATACTATATATACGCTATATAGATGAAGCAAAGAGAATAGAAGTACGAGGGAGAACGCGCATGTTATGACGCAAGAACCATTATAAAATCATTAGGAGTACCTACCGTTAACCTCTGAAAAACGCTATTCGTTTTCCTTTTCTTTTTTTTGTGGTTGTTGTTTTTGTTTACTATATAGTAAAAAAGAAAAAGGGAGGATTTAATCCAGAGCAGATTCCTCGTGACGTTGCGGTATATCTCGCGTAGCGTGACATGACGTAAAAAAATGATATGACCATTGTGCGGGAGCAAATCGAATTTCTCGGAAAGAGACACGCCGCCTGTATATTTGTCATCCTGTACTGTACATGTATATATGTGTGGTGGGATGAATGTGGACGATTTTCGCGAAACGACCGCGGTTTTTCACTCGGATGTGTATTACGGTGTATTGCGAACATTTCAGAACAAAATATATATATATTTAATTCGCTGCTACTTTAATACTTCGAAATTTATTTTTTTTAAATTATCTTCAAAGTTTAGCCCGAAGGTAACACTTGACAAGATCAACCTAATTTTTAATTAGCACACGGGAGCAGCAAAAAAACAACCTCCAGCTGGTTCAACCTCGGGTATCTAATTTCTCCAAATAAATTTACTACCACCTTTTACATATATATATTCTACGTGCGACCTAATTAAACTTCGAAAAACCTACCACCACTACCACTGCCGCTTCTTCTTCTACCTCCATATTTCTCCATTTCCTCGCTCGCGCGTACCTGCAGCAAACTAAAAATTTCCTCGCGTGCGCCGACGAAAATCCACGACGCGATTTATCGCAATTGGAAAACACGCGACCCCGCAGCTCCCGGAAAAAAGGACGAAGAAGCCTCTCACGTCTCTTCTTCTTTTTTCTTCAGGTGAGAGAGAGGAAGTGATTTATGTGTACGGTCCCGTTCTCTATAAGTGTAATAGCGCGCAGCGACACAAGCTTTAGTTTAGTTTTCTTTCTCTTTACACACCACGCGACATAAAGCCGGTTTTTCTTCTCTCTTTTCGGCACACGCGCGTATATATATATATGTTTAACTCGTTGTCGATTGTGGGGAAGTAGGTCGCGACCGGTGCACATAATTGTTTATTGTTTATAATATAATAAGTGACACAACGTTAATATACGTATAAGAAAATGTCCTTCGCCTTCTGCGTTTTGCAAAAAAGAAATTATAGGTATATACTGCTTATCTATATATAAACGATATTCTTTTCTCCCTCCTTCGGTTATATAGTTAATGAAAAACCAGTCTACTTCGCCGAACTAATTAAAAGCAGCTCTCCTGCAAACTTTTATATATATATAAACTTTGAAAGATCTCGAAAAGTTGGCCGCAGAGATATAATAACGTAAACATCGTCGAGATAACTTTGACGTTAATTTACTATACCACTTCTTCTCTCTCTCTCCGTATCCGCACGTAATATACACACATACATAGAGGTTTGTCCCGAAAATACACGAACTCAACGATTCTCACATCATATATGTACACATACCTCACACGCGCGCATGCGACTCCCATTATCATTCTAAGAGCGCGCTCATACTATGCTGCTCGCTCTTCGTCGCTTTATTACCTGTTTATCCAACCTCTTTCCAACTGTTTTCCTTTCGCGCTTCCGCTTTTCCCTTCCGCAACCGTTTCTGTACGCAGTCGATCTGAATCGCAATAGGATGCAACACGAATCTTCTCGTTATAGGCGGTGGTGAAAGGTTAAAGAAGAGCTTTGTATAATTGTGCTCTTTGTATACGTAGAGCGTATATAGTGCGCAGTTTGATTTTATAGTCTATTTTTTCTCATTATTTTAGAGAATAAAGCTATGCCGATTGTGTGTCGTTGTGTCCGAGAGTCGAGAGAAAGTCGATCGAGGGTGTGTTTTGATTACCGAGATTGTTATATTTTGATTTTCTCTGGTGTTTTGGTTGAACTAAAGAAAGAGAGAGAGAACGAGGAGAATAATAAAAGTAGCGCATGAGCTCGAGTTTATCAAGAGAAAGAGAGGTTTGAAAAAATATTTTTTTTCCCCCCGCGGGGCTTGTTTGCGTTCTGCATGCGAGCAAGAGAAATACGACCGCGCTAGCTGAAAGATATAAAAATACAAGCGATGCCGGTCGCAGTTCACCATCGCGCACACCATTTTTCACCTTAAATAGCAAGTTTTTCAATTCCCAAACAACAAAACCACCGTTAAATTTAATTAAACGACTGCAGCTGATTTATCATCCCTTGTACTATACGAAGTGTATCTCCAATCAAAAACTATTAGAACCATTATCTCCTCCCTATACCTTTCCAACACTCGAACCGCCTCAATTTTCACACAGATACCATCGCCCCCACATATATACATACATACACACATATATACACCAAACCGCTAACGTAGGGCTAATCGGCGACAAAACGGCCCATTACGCCCTCTCTCTCTCTCTCTCTCACTCACTCGACCGCCTGCTATCGATCCCGATACTGCGCAAGTGGGTGGCTCGAGGGGATTTCCCCGGACCAGAAGAAGCGGCTATATAGCTGCGGCGGCGTTGTGTAGCGAGGCAGCTGCTGCTGCTGCTGCAGTGGCGGTAGTGGCGGCGCAATGTGGTGCGGTATAGTGTTGCACCTGGCCGAAAGGCCACTCGGTCGTCGCGTTGTCACGGCGTTCAGTTTCGTTACATTATCGTACGTATATACATATACGTTGCGAGGGTATGCGATTATTATGAGTGTGGGTGTGGGAGAGAAATTTTTTGTTTTTTTTTTTATACGGTTGATGAAAATTCCAAAGTATGGTGAGGTGACTGCGTATATGGGTGTAAGTATAAGAGGGAAGGTTAATCTTGCAGCTTATAGTCGTTTCCCACGTGCAAAATTAATGCTTCCGATTAGTAATTGTACCATCAGCATACATGTGTGTGGTATATATATATATGTACATGCAGGTCGCAAGGTTTTGAGGTATGAAGTATATGTGTGTTTTTTTTAGAACGAGCTCTAGACAAATATATACCAGTTCGCGTCGGTTTTAAATGAACTGGTCCGTAGTCATTAACGTATTCGTAAAGCGTGAAAATAAAAATTAAAAATACATTCATATATAGTTATATTCGGAGATATTTAATATAGTGAGCTATATGACACATTATCTAGAGTTTAAATACATCTAACGAATATCCGTTATCATGATATTTAAGCTGTACATGTGTCCTAAAATAAGTCCGAAAGCTAATAAAATAGAGTGTAGTACATATTTCTGCGTTGTTCCACGAAGGCCTCTAAAAATATACATCAGCGGTTATAAAGGGCACACTCGCGAGAGGGAGAGAGCGCCTTACCAATTCGCGCAGGCCGCCGCGCGCGGCGATCAAATCGATTATATTATACCTGAGAACAATATATGTCCAACCCACTTTCACAAAAGACTCTCTCATTGCCTCCTTTACACCGAATCGATGCGCATTACCCGGCAATTAGCAAGCGATTCTCTTAAAAAAAAAAGCAGTTCTCCTCGTCGTCGTCTCGCACGCGATACCACACACACGTATATAATACATTACACATACACGTGTATGAGCCATCACCTTCAACTGGCGATAAAACTCTTTCTTCTCTCTCTTAATCTACGGTATAAGAATCACGAATGGCTCTCGAACCGACGGAGAACCGCGAACGAGAGAGACCTTATCTAATCGATTTCGCGCTTGTGGAGCGACCCGCGCGTGCAAACACAGGAGAGAAACCCGCGGATCGAACCTTCTCAATGATTCATCGAGAATTTCGTCACCGTCCGCGGAAATTCTCTCGTCTCGAGGACCTTGACGGTATATATGAGCGATGTAATAGTAGTTAGAAGAGACGCGAGAGAGAGAGAAGGAGATCGATTTCGATGGTACGGATGTGCTCGCTACCACGAGAGAGAGAGAGAGAGAGAGTGTAAAAGAGAGATTTAATTGAGCCCCTTTGTTTGTTCAATTTTCGAGGAGGCGGACTCACGTGATTGGTTATCGATTGCCAGTGAGTTGGCGGATAAGTGAGACTGAGAGATTCGGTGATGTAGCCTTGAGGAATTTGCGTATATATGTATGTGTGGATACGAGGTGTAATGTGGTATTGTTAAAAGGTATAGGATGTAAAGTATGTTTTGTTGGGAAGGTCGAATATTACTATAAATGTCTGGTAAATGGTCAATTATATTTTCATTGTGGGACGATAAAAGTAATATAAATTTACTGCGTACGAAAAAAATACAATACAACGACGAGACAATACCACAATTTCGCTTTCTCTCGTCCCGCGTGTATATAAATACATACGATTTCGCCGAAAAATGAAGAAAAATATTAAGCTCTCATTATCCATCCTACAACTGCCCACGACAAAAGCCTCGTTTCATTATTAAACCTTCCGAATTACCCCACCACCACCGCACCGTTGCCGCATCGCTTCTATACCCAAATCCAATAAACCAACGTCAACCCAACCCTCCCCAAAAGAAATCCAAGCGTATGAGTATATACTATAGTGAATATACACACCGTCCGGCGTTCGCATGAATAATTCTCATAGCACCGGCCATTCAGCCCCGAAATTACAACCGTACATATACACGTATGTATATACACTTTCTCAACGACGACAGAGAGGGAGAAAACGAAAAAAGGAAAGAAATATATATATATATATATATATATATATATATATATATATACGAGGGTCAGACAGAGAAACAGACCCGTATATGACTCATCAGAGACGAAAAACACGCGGCCGCGTGCATGCAAACCGCGAGAGAGAGATAGAGAGCCGTTATTCTTCAAATAAGGAGAAGATTACCACGAGCGTATATGAGTATAGAACGCTTATAGCAAGTGAGAGAGAAAGAGAGCCACTTTCAGTGAGCGAGACCTCGATCGACAAAAAATAAAAAGACGAGGAGGCGTTGAATACTGCTCTTATCGAGAGAGGGAGGTGAAGATTGTCGAGTGGGCGCGAGGGAGATCGCGAGATTTATTATATATACATCGCTATATGAAGCATTGCATCGTTTTTTGGTTCTTCGTTTTTGCCGGTCTCGATATGAGTCGATCCCTGTCTCGATATGAAGCATTGATAATAATTGGTTCGGATGGAGTGTGTGTTATCGAGACGTGAGTTCTTTTTTCTCTCTCGCTCTGTATATATACGTATATAGGATATAGATAGATATAGACAGATGGAGCGATTTTTCACTGTCAGCGATTAAAGTTCGTGCTGTTGACTTGGTGACATAAGGCGCGCGCGCGCTTACGAGCGACCGTCTGACACGCGCTCCATTAAAAACATTAACGGTCGTTGATCAAAACTCAAGTGAGCGTTATACTAAACACACACATAGACATACCTATCGAAATACTCCCACGATATGTATACATACGATAGACATAACGCGAATGGATCATCATAATATATATATGAGACTATAACGTACGTAATTCTATATATCTATATACGACTCCTCGCGTGCGATATTGTATAATCGTCATCGATGTGTATATTGTATACGCTTGTATACACGTGAGACTTTAACGCTACGCGCAAAGATAGAGCCGATGACCCCTTCTCTCCTGTCTCTTTTATTAAACGCTATGTGATGTGTGTGTCACTCTCCTGCGACGACGTTTCGCAAGAATCCCATTGTGTTGGTCCCGTTTCGTCCGTAGTATATATATATATATACACGGGGTTTTATATAATAATATTCGCTGTCTGTCTCTCAGCGCCGGAATATGACAGAGAGTATACGCGATATGCGCGAGTATATTTTTAATTTCTATTTATAAAGAGCGGCGGACCGCGATTTGTGCGTAACGGGTGTGTGTATATATATATACATTAGGATTGTTTTTAATGCGCTTGAGTATATAATTATATACCTGCGGAGTGTATATATACTGTAACCCTTAACTCTCGTTATGTAACCTAAGTATACAATACGTATGTATGTATGATCCGATTAAAGAGAAAAGAAGAAAACAACAAAGAAAAAAGAAAAAGCTTAACGAAACCCACTGCTGACAATTATAACAAACACTGTGTGTGTATAAAGCGACCGATCGCGCAACTTTTCTAGAGCATCATGGAGCAGTAGTCGTAACCGGCGTGGCTTGCCATGGGAAAAGCTGTATAGTTCTATCCCGTAACGGTGAACAGCAACAGCGGCGGTTTTTTTTTTCGTGCCGAGGTCAGCGACGAGACGCGAATGAGGAATCGGCTGCTATACTCGCGCGATTTCTTCTCCGAAGATTCGTTGTCTTGTGTTGTATACTATATATATATATATACTTGTAGTAGTAGTAGTAAACTCGTTTCGCGTATGAGAATGTGTGCGTATGTGTGTCTAGATGTACGCGGACGAATGGTGATGGCTTGTAATTAGAGCGAAAGTATACGAAGGAAAGTAGTAGTAGAGGTCGGGTCGCGCTCGCGATGACTATAATAGTCGACAGTGAGATTCTCCTTCACGTTTTTTTTTTTCTTTATTAGATGGTGTAGTAGTAGCCGGTGGTACATTAGATTTCCCCCGGATATGTGTACCAAGTTTTATAGATGATCTATATATTTAAACAACAATCGAGAGATTTTTGTTATACCTTACATATAGCATATATATATATATATATATACACACACGTTAACGCACGAACCGAACGGAACGAATCACGGGTCACAGCGCACGCACGCACATACGCGAGAGTCTCGCTCATTAAATATTTCCAGCAGGCAAGGCAAACTCTTTGTTTCCGCCTCGACGTACATATATACGTGTACGTATACACGTATACGTATATATAGGTACGTACCCTCCTTAATTTTCCCTCTGTACGCTTATACCTATATGCGCCTACGCCTCTCTCTCGCCTGTACTCGTATATATACACACGACTAACGGAAGAATATTCGGATGATCTCCCCCCCTCTATATGCGTGTATATATATACTATAGGCGTTTGTGCGAACTTGCATTGTTGCACTCGCAATTAAACTCTCGCGACTTTCCTCCTCGCGCTTTCCTCTATCGCTGCGTATACAGATGATGATGACGATATACGATAACGGCGCGAGCGTGTGTATATATATAAGCATCGTATATGCATAGGCTTTCGCGTGCTAGCAGCTCTCTTTCTAATTGCTCTATGGTTTATTTATATATACACATAGAGAGAGAGAGTGAGAGACGTAGAGTCGGAGGATTTTTCTCGCCTCCTTTATTTTAAGAGACAACCGGAACGCGTCCCTCTCTTTTTTTTTCTTCTTACGTGCGCACGTGCGGCTTATACATTTCTGCGGGCTGAGAGATTTATATATACATGCATGCGTTCTGTACGGCGCTTTGCTTTGAAATTTTTTTAACATATGGGAGGAGCGTATTACAATATATTCGTTCTTAAAAATGTAAAAATATATTCGCACCCTTTCTCATAAACGTTATACACCCACTTCTATATTATGCACATGTCGCATACACCAAGAAGATATAGACACGCTGCTGCGTATATAAGAGCAGTTACCACTCTCGCTCACCGCATTATCTTAATACAGCACATACTCCGAATGCGGCTTGTTTACACGAGAGCTATTATAGCCAATGTCAGAGGGATAAACGTAAACGTTCTCCAGCAGCGCTGCTCTCGGGCACATTATACACACGTATATGAGTGCGATAAAAGTTTTCAAGCGAGTAGATGTATATGTGTGTGTGTATGTATATATAAGTATAGTATATCGCCTAATACCACGCTGGTATTTAAAGTCGACTGAGTATATATATATATATATATATACATACACACGTACATGTGGCTACGCTTTGCTAGGTATTAAGGGAAGCCTCTGGTAGTAGAGAGAGAGAGAGGATGTTACGTCGCCCACAAGTTTGCTGCGTGCTGCTGCTGCTGTTGCTCCACTTCTTGATCTTCTCAAACGAAATTAAACAACGAAGCGTGCGCGCGTGGCGAGAATCGATAAACATTTACGTGTTATTATAGCCAGTGGCGGTATCAGAGAAGAGAGAAGGATTTACGCAGGCGAGCGTCAATCGCTGCTGGCGACGAAAGAAGATCGATTTTCTATATATTATAATGTGCAGCTGTAATGTATATGTATATATACATAGGCACGTTAACGAGTCGTAAATTTATAACGACGCGATGATATATATATATATATATATATATATAGATCGATGTGTTTGGGTAAGACGGGGAGAGAAAGATTACGATCCGGTGCGTGTAATTTATATCTGTATCGGTGCGTTTTCTCGCGCATATTTATATCGCGATTATAAACTCTTATCTATCGTGTGCGCACTCTCTCGTATGTGTCTGAGCACGCGCGCGCGCGCGCAGGAGACCAGAATTCAATTAGGATGCATCGAAAATCAGTGAGTAGGTGGTGCTGACGACGACGATTCTATCTCTCTATATATATATACACTCTTTTGCACGTATGTATATGCGAGGAGGTGAATTGCGAAATCTAATTTGAATTCCAGATCGCATATCGATTTGTGTGCTCCTGTGTGTGCGCGCACGTTCGCAGCGCGATTAAAGCCGAATATACTATATGTGTATAGGTGTGTATAGGTGAAAGTGAATTCTGCGGTAGTATGGTAAAATGTGTGAAAAGAAAGACACGAGGATATAATTGACGATCGGTATGCTAAATCGGTATAGAGTGAAAATAATTGCTGGATATATTTTCATTGTTATTGAATTGCAGTGTGCCAAATATTATCAAAGTATATTATCGCATCAATATTATTATCTTCCAAGATCCATCGATACTATATGTACGTATATAAAACTCTACACGAACCACCCAAATAAATAAAAAAAGAAGAGATAACCTTTCTGTCGGGTTCCCTTACCCACCTTTGCTCCAAAACCCATCGCTTCATATATATACCCAACGACCGAACAAAGACTATACCTATAACATGCGCCCGGCAACGGCACAGCACCCACTTCACAATCCGCATTATAAACTCCCAAACAAAGACCTCCTTCTGCTATACTCTCCATGTGCGTATATACACATTATAGTATACACCAAAAAAAAAAAAAACAGAAACCACCTCACCTGTGACAGTAGCTTCGGCAGCGTATGATTATGGGAGTTCCTCTCAGCGTTGGCGTTACGCTGCTGTTGCTGTCCAGCTTCCGACCTAAGGTCGTGCCTCCACCTCAGTACGCCCATCATGACCGCTTCTGCTCTCTTATAAGTACTACACCCGTATGTATATATGTATATACTACTTATGCACACTCTTCTTCTTTTTCTTCCTCTCTTTCTCTCTCACACACACAGCTGCCGCCGCGTTGCAGACTTATCCGGCGAAATTCGCCAAGAGTGTGAGAGAGAGGAAAAAAAAAGACAGCAGCCGATCGCGCGTCTGTACGGAACCGGTTATAATACGTGTATATCTGTATATGTATAGCCTGTGTATGTGTATATATGTATAGTACACACACACACACAGAAAGAGAAGCTGCTACAACTCGCGTGCTCTGTTCGGGTCGCTCTGAACGCGCACACTGCACAACAAAAGGAGCCCCGGTACTGCTGCTGCTGCTGCTGTTCCTGTGGTTCTTCCTTTTGTACTGATATATAATATATACTATATATCTATATATTACACCAGGGTTGAAAGCACGCGCGTTGGTGGTATATACTGTTTACGAGACTACAACTCTTGCACTTATCCTGCGTATATATAGCATCAACATGCACGAGTAAGTCACTATATACGTATATATATATCATACATATATACACACAAAGATCCAGCGTGTCAATCGCGCGGGCGCGAATCGATCGCGATCCTGCACACTGGCGTCGTCGTCATCGTTTCTCTCGAGCACTCCCAACTTAGCATCATCATCTGTTGTTTACAACGAAGCCAGAAAAACAAAAATATACACGCGCACTGTCCTCTCTATACTATACTACACGTATATAGAATATGAAACAGAACAAACAAACAAAAAAAAATAAAAAATTCAAGAAACCGCGCACCGTGCCGCGGAAATACAAAGATCACTGTCCGCTCGAGGTCAGAGTAGAAAGTGTGCCCCCGTGTGTGTATGTGTGTATGTCGTGTGGGCGGCGAACGGATCTCTCTCTCTCTGTACGTTATTTTATATAGATATATATATGTATAAGCGCGGTGCGCTGCCTGATACGAGTTGCTCGCTCCGGCGAGGCAAGAGCGCGACTGACTGGCGCAGCAGCAGCACACCAACCGGCGAGAGACCGAAGAACGGTTGGTTAGGGAGTATAGAGCGGCGCGCGCGCGGCGTTTATGTGTATATATAGGTATATTACGCGCGGAACCACGCGCGCGCGCCACGGCGATGCGGCGAGAGGTAAAATACACGTATAGGTGTATACATATATATATGCGCGAGGATGGATAGAAATGCGCGTGGGGAGATTGTATGTGTGTGTGTGTGTGTGTTTGTGAGAGAGTTTGAGAGAAGAACGGTGAGTTGTGGGTGTATTTGTGAACTATGCATATAAGCCGTGAGTTTGCCGGTTCGGTTTGTTTTTGGGTTGGAGCGTATAAGGTATATGTATAGTGCACGAAGCGAGGAGTTTTGGAGCGAACTGCAGTCGTTGTTTATGATAATTTCTGTGGGTGTTTTGTGTACAGTATGTAGGTATGGTAGATTGAAGCGCTTTTTGGGTTAAGATGTGTAGGGTGTGGAATTAGTTTATAGAGTATATAGAAATACGTTGAATATAACGAAGGAATTGAACGAATTGTAAGAATTCTTATAAAAGTATAGGCAGTTACCTCTAAACGAAACGTTATCATCAGGAGCTATTTACGACGCTATTCGATTTCAACGAACAATTAGGCGCAGGAAATTTTCAATCTATCCTATATATATATAAAAGAACCAATTGTGAAGATCCCATCTTATAAAAACTATTATATACGTATATATACGCGTTAAACTATTAATGAAAAAAAAATCAATTCACTACGTTTAACGGCATGCAAATCAGCCATTACTTGCATCAGTTCTGAAAGTGTGATAAACTTGATAAAATCCAACTATACGTTTATATGTATATATATATGTCTCTCGGAGAAAAGTGAAAGGGACATAGTATATATATGCGTGCTTAGCGCGCGACTTGAAAAATTTTCCAACGTCTAAATCGACGCGTTCGACTTTTACATACATAGAGGCACATATACGGACACGAAGTAGGTTATAGAGCGTAGAAAAAGATAACGATCCGGCGCCTCTGTATCGAAAAAGAAGACGTTGTACATATACTGTTGTTTATACACTCGTACATACATATCTATACTCCGCGGGCTATAGCCGGTGATTTTCATAATTGCGAGGTATCGTCATTTTCTAATAATGTACATGTATATACCGACAAAACGGTTTCCTCTTTGCTTCTCTATATACAACTACGTCGTGTGTATATATATATATACACACTTATCATTATAGTATATCGCATACACACGTGAACTCTCCTTAGCTATATTAATATTATAAGCGCCAGCGAAAGCGCGCACGCGCATCGTCGTCCATAATCTAATAGCACCTATATCTATGTATGTATATATAAAATTCCCAACGACGTATACATTTCTACCTATATACACGCGACCCCCATATACTCACACACACTCATTCTCTCTCTCTGTCTTTGTTTTGCTCGTTCAATTCAGCGGATGGCTGCATTATACGCACAGCGCATATATATAGGTATACAACGCGTGGGTAGAACACACTAGCGTGTCTGCTGTAACAGCTGCTCCGAGTATGTGTGCATGCGTGTGTGTATATGTGTGTGTGTGAGAAAGAGGCAGGCGATCGGTGCACGCGCGAAGCGAATGTGTTTTGGGGTAAGTATATGCGGCGATAAATATAAAATATATACCTATAAAAGGTCTGTTGTGTGTATAGAAGATTTTCGGTTTAAGCGTACGATGGTGGTGGTTGGAACAGAATTTTTCTTCGAACGGTATATATAGTATATAAAAAAAGTGAATTTCGAATATAAAAAGAAAATATTTTCAACGATTTTAATCATGGTATTCAAACTTTTCTCTCTCTTTCCGTTCAATACAAACATTTTTATTTTAATTATTTCCCCGTTTCTCCTTTTTTTGACCGAATGAATAAAAGAAAAAAATAAAATATTAATTACACTCAAGACGAACTTTTTCATTACTCCGTGTCGGCGAACCTGACACCACCACCATCTCCTCTCTCTTTCTCTCTCTTGCAATTAATACCCCTCGTACAATTACAATTCGGCGACCGCACCGTCACCGCCATACCTTCATCGCCCCCCCCCCACACTAACTTCCCGATATCCACTTATACATCCGTTCTACCCAAGTCCCCGCGAAAACAATGGCTTCTCATTAATATCCACCCTGGCTTGTTCTTCCTTCTTCCCCCTCCTCCTCTTAAACCCCACGAACTTCCCATTACTCAGCGTCCGATCGCCTCATCATTCCTCCCCCCGCCAAAAAAAAACAACCCACAAGATACCCCAGCAAGTATATACGCGAGTGTATATATATATATATACACACAACCAACTGTTATATAGAAAAGGTTTTATACATCAAGCGAACCACGTAAAATTTCCTCGAACGCACTCATTCTCTTACTCTCGCACCTGCGCACGCACGCGCGCGCGTGGCCTTTTAAAAACAGCCGGCGAGCGTGCCAGCTTATAAGGAACCCGAGACTATACGTATAGCCCCGAATATTCACACCCGCCGCTGCAGCAACTGTCCCTTTAAAAGACCGTCTGCTGCTGCTGCTGTTATGTGCTTTCTTAGCGGATAGCCGATGCCACGCGCATGTTTTCGTTCGACCGTTTCCTCTTAACTTAAATTTCAGTTTTACCCTGTATGTGTGTGTATATATATGTAAAGTGAGTATATAGATCGATTTTTATTCATTTTTAAGGGTATATATATATACACACTTTCAGGTCGCCCTCGTCGACCAAAATTCGTCGTCCACGTGCGCGTATGTATGTATATAGACTAGAAGAGGTTCCTGGGAATCGAAGTTTTTTTCCCTCGAGGGAAAAGCAAGAGCGAAACAAATGATAGTCACATGGCGCAACGTGGATGCAGAGAAGGATAGTGTGAGATATAGACGCGCACGCGTTCTAGTATGTATACATAGAACGTATATAGTAGTGTTCCCAAACGGGCGCTCCAATAACTTTGGTTTAATGGAAAATGACGTCTGTATATATTGGTTCTTTTCTTCTATTTTATTTTTGCGCGCGGTTCTTACTTGCATCTCAACTGTCGCGATATCTATATATATAGATGTATTATATAGCTGTTGAAAATTGATAAAAGCAATCCGCGTGTAGTAGTTAAAGATTATTAAGAGCTTTGTTCGAACGCTATTATATAGCAGCTCATTTGTCCTTTTTAATACATAAACATACATACATACGCGTAGATAATATCCTTATTTCTCTCTCTCTCTCTCTCTGTGTACAGTATTCAGCCTCCGGTGCAACAACAAAAGCTCATCAGTGTTTAGCCACGGTATGCCTCTCGGTGACACCACTCGTAAAGGTGTCATCGTCACATGATTCATCATAGATATATACCTATATGTATACCATCATCTCCAACCAATCAATCTCCTAAATATATTTATACAATACAAACAAAAAGTCATAACCCGCTAATAGCTTATAGTACCTACACTTTGCTTCTTGACACCATCGCGTGCCACCGCCGCCGCCTCTTTCTCACACAAAAATAAAAGACGCGACGGTATATATATAAGTGTAAACGAGAGTAACCCGAGATTTACGCTCGGGCACGCGCTTTTCCGGAGCCTGGAGCAGCTTCTGGGAAACAGCAATATTCGAGGTTTAAAGTGCGCGCCGCCGACGAGGGAAAATTGACAGGTGGCGTCGGAAACGCGAGAAGAGAGAGAGAGAGAGAACGCGGAGAGGAAGTGGGTGCGGACGGATGGTGTGGTTTGGGGAAGAAACGAAGGGAACGGGAGAGAGCAACGGATGCTCGGCGTGCGTATGGATTTTTGGAGATAGATTATATACATATAAATACTGTAATATAGTTGATCTAGATGTGAACCGTAATCACAGGGTGTATGTATATAAGTGAGTCAGCGATATACGAGAGTGTAATTAAAAAATAGTTTAGATATAAATGAGCTATATAGCAGCTATATCTATAATTTGTAAACAGTCGTATAATGCCAGCTGCAAAAGCGCCGTCTTCTTCGCGCCACTCTCGTCGTGTGTCACTCTGCAAAACGGTCAAACGCTGCGCTGATGCATTTCAATCCATATACCCACTACTACTACCGTCCTCCCGTTGACATTAATACCAATGATTAAAGCACCGCGCAGTCAGTGTGCATCGTCAAAAGAACATAACGTCGTACATATAGGTAGCAACCCAGATACCCGACGGTATATACGTATTATATACCTGTCTATAACCTCTTGCAGAGAAGCGACAAAGGAACCAAGCACGGCCGCGCACACAACAGTCGAGAATCGAAGAAAGACGTATATAATACGTGGCACGCGCAGGAGTTGCGCTGCTTCGCAAGAGGAAAGGAAGTCGCGGCGCAGGGGAACGGATGTCGTTTTGTGCGCTCGACTTATTTCACGGCACGTATGCGTATGTGTGGGCTTCTCCTTTGTCATCGTATATACATATACGTACTCGTTTGCTTCTTTTTTTTTGCGAAAGTATAAGTACGTAGATTACTATATACATCCACGTGGGTTTGTATTGTGAGTAGTGGTGTTGTTGTTGTTGTCTCGGGTAAGTGGGACTTCATGTCGCGAGCGGGTATCAGGTATACGATATAGTGCTGGGCTTTCTTTTAGGAGACATCGTGGTGGTTTGTATATAGTATACATATAGTGACGACGGTTGTTGCAGCGGTTTCCTTTTCGAAATTGAAAGGATACGTGGGAGGAGTGGTATATATATATGTAGCAAGGCTAATATGCCAACGAAGCTTTTGTCAAAGAGTTTTCTTAATCTGGTATGGGGATATGATGGTAATAATTTTAACTATAATTGCTGCACTCCTGTGTTTCATAGATATATATAGCATGAGTATATACGTAGGCACACCGTCATGTAATAAAATTCATTTATCACCGCGACTGCGCATAATATCCTCGTTTATAAACCATTTCGCCTTTTTTTTTCTATATTTCCTGTTTTTTTTTTATTTTAATATAAGGTCGCGCGCGCGCAATCAAACTTGCACAGACCGACAATAAACCGATAATCTTTTCTTCGTTGCCCAACTATAACCCATTAACCAAGACACACCTATACACACACTTGGCTAACTTTGTTGTTCCAGGATCATTAACTTTGTCGATTGCACACGCGCGGGCTCGGGTTTTAAAATAAAATTCTCCTTCGTTCCTCGTACTATATACTTGCATAACATATCTTATCCCGCGAGCAGCTCAAAAGTGAATTAAAGAAACACTTTTCTTAATTGAACACATTCAACCACACTCGCGCGTATATTATACTTCTACCCAATTATCTCGTAGTCTCTCTCTCTCTCTCTCTCTCTAAAGAATTAAAATCACTTAGCACACACAGCAGCAGCAGCCTCTCCTGCGTGTTTCCTTAATTAACCTCGCGAGCGAAAGTCAAGGGTAACCGCGAAAAGCCGCGCAAATCACACGTAGTATACGTGTATGCATATATACATATGTGTATACATATATAGAGCGACGGCGGCGATTGAATTATGCGCGGCCGAAATCAACCAAGGCCATGAGGAGTACGTAGTATATGCATGTGCGCGCCTTGCGGCTATTGCTGTGAAGAGAGAGGGGGAGAAGAGATTAGGAAGGCCATGGGGAGGACCGCGAGGACGATATGTAGTAGTAGTAGCCTACTTACGAACGACGCCTTCGGGTACTGCGAGTGCGGTTTCGGGTGGTATAGTGTAGTGCAGTTTTTGCCGAGGGCCGCGAGGTATGTTTTATATAGAGGTATGTAGAGGAAGGTGAAGGGAGAATGGTGGTTTTGTAGGGAAGTGTAAAAAAATGAAAGGCATTGAATTTCATTAAAAGTTTGTATTTGATGTTTACATGAATATTGGTAAAATAATGTTTATAAAAATAACTATTTAGAATAAAGTAAAAGAATAAGTATACGTGTATTTAAAGGTATAACCTCTAAGAATAGAATTAACGCGTGTTAAACATCGCTCCATTATATACCCCTGAATTAAAATGCGGTAGCAAAAGACATAACGACGTTATGATTTATTTAACGCCGCGTATAAATCATTACCTCCTATATATGTTGGCGCAAGGAGGCGCGCACAACTGAAAAAGGACATGTAGAGGCCTCGCTTCCTCGTCGTCGTCGTGCATCATACGAGAAAGAATGCAAAGTAATAAACGCGCGGAATAAGATAACAGTGTACGTATTATATATGTAATAAAGCTGGCCTTTATTGCCATCCGACCTCATCGTTACACTTTAATTTTCTACCCATCCGCGCAATAAAAATTATCTCTCGAGTGACTTGAAAATTTCTTAAATTCATTATATCCCCTCCGAGAGAATGTATATATAGATGTTTGATTGTACTAAAGTTTTGTCTCTCTCTCTTTCTTAACGACGTCGCGCGTTAATTGCGTTGTTCGATTCGAAATGAAAGAGAGAATCACTACGACGCGGTCTTTATCGAACGTTGATTATTATTACCGATGAGAGGCAAGAAGCGATAGAGAGAGAGAGAGAGAGAGAGGGAGAGGTAAAGGCCAAGTGGTACAATTGACATTTTTAATAGCTTGGATTTCGCAGAATTCGAGTGACCGTGACGCAGTACGTAAATAATAAAGTAAAAAGTATCTTTTATTCGAACTCTCTTGATTTTCATATTTCTCAAGATTATACGGTGAGCAAAGTAAAAGTCTTACTCATAAATTCACAGGCACGCAATCGAATATGTATTTCACACGTTCGATAGCCGTATACATAAAATTGAGAGAATTTTCATGACAGTACAGGGAAAAAAAAGGAAAAAGTTACACTGCGAACGACATTACGCAATTACCACCTGAACCTTTCCCACTATGTCCTTCCCATACCCTTTTTTCACATCTCACTCTATACACCGACAGTATCCCTGGCTCTCAGAACTGTCCCTTTCTTCTTCTTTTTTTCTTCTTTCTTCATTTAAAATTACCCTTCACTTTACAGCAGAAAATTTCAATCTACACACCAGTAGAACATTGTTGTATATATATATATATACAACACGCGACTCATCCAACAATTTGCGCTTCGCTCCCTTCTGTGTACATTCCCATGACCGTAAGTAGTATAAGCGAGTCCGTCTGCTGCTATATATACTATATACTCATACTCTCCGCCCCCTTTTTTCGCGGGCTCGAAATCAGAGATCTTCACGGTACGCGAGCAGCGGCGCGGCGCACATCGTACGAAAATAAAAAAAAAAAGAACACAGTGGAAGGATGACCGGAAGTGGATTACGCTCGCGTATATATAGGGGCGTGGGTATGCCTATAAGTGTCTTATGTAGGTATACTCTCTTTCTTTTGCAGTATGTAAGAATTCGATTGTTCTTATAATAATATATTTTCGATTCACGTAACAACGTGCAAGATTTTATATCCGTATATATGGTGGGGAAAGTCACGAAAAATTCGTTATATATATATATATCTAGATGTACTATCGCTTGAGTTCTTGGTACAACTTGCGTGGGCGCAGTGTAAAAAAAAGGTATATATAAGTGCGCCGCGGCTTTACGAACTTTCGTATATAACGCGCGAGTTTATACATAAAACTCTCACGGCTTTTTCAGGCGCGATTATACTCAAGCTTTGCCTATATCTATACACGTTCTTTTTTTCCTTTTCTTTTTTTATTATCACAAACAAAGAGAGGAGGAAAACCCAAGTTGGCGCGATGGCCTGAAAAAGAAAAAGAAAAAGGAAACTCTCACTCTCGTATATTACAAGTAGACATACGTACACGTTTACGTTGATTAGACAAGACGCGTCGCATACTATACGAGGGATATCAACGCCTCGCGAACACGTTGGAATATAATGACGGAAGTGTACGCGCGATTGCGATGCGTACATGTATATATATCGCAGGTGCGTTCACGCCGTTGCTATACGCGTCGATGCATGCGTGCATGCGTATATAGTGTACGCGGTTGTTGAAGAGAACGTTGGAATTTGCTTGAGTACGATTGTTTTGTAAACGGTGTAACATGCGTTCGAGTTCTTAGAATTGGTATTATATATATGTATATGCTTTTTTCGATAATAGTTGCGTAATTTAGAAAGAGAGAAAGAAGAGTTTGGTATATTATATGGTTCTCATCGATTGGTCGTATTGCGAATCGTTTATAATTTTTACTTTTTAAAAATATTATCAATGAAATGTATAGGATGTTTGAAGCTGTTAGTCATATACGTAAGGCAAAACATTCGTTTAATCATCGTACACACCACTGTGTGCATAATAGGTGACTGAGTTTAACAATGTTTTCAAAATTCTCTATACTCCAACTGCACGTATACCAAGTTTGTTCTAATTACAGCACTTCGGAACCTATTTCCAATCGCTTTCTATTAATCACAATCTTTACATCATTACCTAGATTGTTTCCTCATCTAAAATCCCTTCCACTATAATGTACCTCAAAAACCATCACCTCAATCGCAAAAAAAAACCACCACACGCATACCGCAAAAAAAAAAGTGAAAAGGGAACCACGCCAGCCACCACCGTCGTCGTTCCGCTGTCGCGCGCATTACCATATCTGTTCTCACCAGTTCACGGTGTGTATATGCTGCATCCTGCCGCTACTCCTGAACCCCTGCGTACCACACGAA
Source organism: Torymus tubicola (assembly GCA_035583055.1). NCBI lineage: Eukaryota > Metazoa > Arthropoda > Insecta > Hymenoptera > Torymidae > Torymus > Torymus tubicola. Next base: position 43,836 of record JAWWEQ010052086.1, on the reverse strand, counting down.
AAGACGAATGCATTACTTACCGCTTGCTCGTGCGGCCGGAAGGGCATGAGCCGTTGCGGCGCGGAGTCCGCGCGCGCCACATCCTGCCCTTAACCTTCCACACATCGCGCGAAGGAAATTGCGCGCAGCTCTCTTTCTCTCTCTCTCTCTCTCTCGACCCTTTGTGATGATAGCGTCGCGGATCGCTGCAGGTACGAGGTTGTTCACGAGCGGTAGCTGATGCGAAGGATTTTTTTAAGTGTAGTAGTGTATATAGGTATATATAACATGCGCGTGGTTTCTTTTTTAAGAAAAGAAGAAGAAGGTTATATATATACTTGTATGTCTTTGGTAGCAGATCTTGTCAATCAAGGTATGCGTAGAGTATGTATGTGTGTATAATATAGATAAACGGAGAGTGTTCTTGAATATTCAGATGAAAAGTGAAAGAGAGCTGGAATATAGTGGGGCTTTTTGTCGAAGTAAAACGTATCTATGTGCATTTCACAAAGTGAAAAAGTAAAATAGGTCACAGGTATATAATTCGTACGCTATATATATACATATATACGAAGCTGTATAATATAAAAAAAGTTATTGACGTGTAAGACACGTACGGAGCACAAGTCATTGTGAGCTAGACGTATATAATGTGACTTCTTGATTTCCTGCGCGCGCGAGAGAGAGAGGAGAGAAAGAAAGAAAGCATTTTTCAGAGAACGCTGTTAAAGATTGCAAAAACTATGCTCCGACGTCGTGGCCATCAGGACGAAAAATAACTCTCCGCGGAGTAATATATATATATACTCAGCGAGTGCGCATTCACAACGCGTACGACGTACATACGTGTTCTTATCTATATATACGCGTGGACTCCGGTCTATGTGTTTCAATAAACCGGAATAAGATTTGAAACGCGTGTGTATATGTATATAGTGCTGTATAATCCTTTGAGATATGAAAATGTTTGCGCGAGAACGCAAAGGAAAACATACAAAGCGTTGACATTATACAAAATGAATATTACAAAATGGATTTGCACTTATATATGTACAGCATCGCGCGACACCGAGTCGTGTTGCATAAACGAATCGATAACAATAAGCTTGTAATTTACAAAGACGTTGTATAATATATCGGGGAGAAGAAAACAAACACACTGTGGCGTTGTCAACGCGCGGATGAAAGAGTGAAATTTGTGTATAAACCCAGAACCGTTTTGTATTCTATATATATTTACTAATCATCGACGAAACAATTAATATTCACCCTTCTATCTTCTCATCTTATACAACAACGCAGTATATATATATTCAAACCCCAACTCACCGTGGTATCGAAACAACACCAAACCATATACATACAATGAATCTCACATCTCTCATCTTCGATCCTTGAGAACCTCTGAGGCTCATAAAAAAGTAGCCACCTTACGCAGCGACTTTTCTACACCGTATATATACGACGACGAATTAGTCTCGGCGCTGATTCTGCGCTTTCCCGCTCGGTGATTCTTATCTGTATAAGTGTACGTACACGAGCGCACGTATACGTAAGTATATATATATATATATATATATATATATATATATATATACGTACCTATATAGACGTACTTACGTACATCCTACGCGACAACATGATGTCGCGGAAGGAGAGGCGCCCATTGTACATTTGTCATTTCAACCGCAGGACTCAGACACGTGGAATTACGATGACAGTTGAGAAGAGGGAGAGAAGTGGGCGAGAGCCGTTATGATGTGTGCTAGAGGTGGGCTGGGCCCTTGTTTTAATGCGAGAGACTTGGGCTTATTATTATTTTTTTTTTTTTTTTTGATGGGTGGAAAGAAGGTGTGTGGGGTTTCTCTGCTTGGATTGGTGGTAAGTTGATATTGGTATGGTTTTAATAAAGCTTTGGTGGGTTATGGATATTTTTTAAAATTGTATATTCTTAAATTTGTAAAATTTATGAAAAAATTTACTGTTAGCGATAGTACCATATCGTAAGAACAATGAATAATGCAATTATGCGATAGGAGTATTTTATGCAAATTCTTTAACAAAGCGGATTATTTCATTTATGCACAAGATGTTAAATATTCGTGTATGTACTCTACAGATATTGAGAAAAGTGCACGTGCAACCGTTGAAAAAATACCATTTGAATGAAGGTAATCCACGCCCTCTACTATAACACTGTATCTCAGGAGAAATCTACGTATCGCTGACTGATAAAACAGTTTCTTGCACCTACCGACCGTCAAGTATTTACCGACAGTCGTAACCATACCGACGCAGTCACTCAATTCCCTACTTTACCAACTCACAACCATCACAACAATAAAATAGACTTTCAGCTGTCGGTAAAGCATATCCCACCATACCAATCCACCAACCCTCGACTCAAACAGCTGAGAGCATCGGCGTATTCAATTCACTTTCAACCATGCACAGAGGGTGAAAGTTTCTTTCTCTCTTCCATCATTCCCTTTTTCAACCCGTCCGCACGTGGCGGCCACATGACAGGACGCGCGCGTATATATATATACACAACCGTCCGTCAAAACACACGCGACGGGGATTCAATTGGAAAAAAAGTGTAGCAACAGCAGTAGCAGCAGCTCACTAAAAGCCTTTGAGCTTCTGCATCCGGTACGCAAAAACGTGTATAACGCCTTCACGGCTTTTTCTTCAAGCCCCGATGCAATTACAGCGGCGTTAACTGACAGGAGTCTTAATTAAATTTCATTTTTTCTGCCTGACCCGTGAGAACTGTCGCCTTACCCGACGATGCGAGAGAGAAGATGAGAGCGTTTTTTTTCTTTCTCTTCTTTATATATTTTCTTCTTGTACTTGTTAACGACGATGATGAGGTTTACCGCGAGTATTCTGTACAGGGCTTTAAAGTTCGTCTTTGAGAAGAACGAAACGTATAAGAAGGAAGGGGAGATGAAGATTTGAAAAGAATCTTGTGCAATTGAATCAAATATATATACACTGACATTTATATATTGCGTAAATAAGCTTTTTATCGAGAATTCTCGGATAATACTGGCAACGATCTGTGTATAGCCGACGAATTCAATTAACCACGAAGCTCAGCTGCATCGATTTAATCGTATTAACCTTTTGAAAAAACGTTTACAATATAACAGCACAACGGCAGCATATGTACACGCCCACTTCTCGCATTATACATATACATCGCGTCTCTCTTTCACGACGCGAGCGCAATTGCATGACCATAACTAATTCAACGCGTCTACTCTGTACACGCTCATTGCGGTGCATGCACAATGTGAAAGACACAAAGCCACACGACGGCGAATAAGCGAATAACCGATCAGGCGTAATGCAAGCTGAGCTCTCAGGCGTTTTTCCGTGATTTGGTATACGCCCATGTGTATGCTGACAGCATATGGAATTAGATTGCGTCTAGAGTGGAAGATGCGGTTTTTATATTCGTATGTGCTATTCGGTATTTGAAAATTTCAGTGGTTTTCTGTTGTGCGCGATTTGTATGGGAAGTGAAAAGGAAAAGAGTGAAGCGACGAGGTGGTTTGAGATTTGAAGGAAGTCGTAAATCACGATGTTAGTTGTAAATCCTGGATTCATGAGTTCTGAAGGGTTATTGAATTCTATTATGTGGAGTTGGAAATCGTATATACGTTGTGGGAGTTTAGATAAATATGTTGTATTGTTGTGGAAAACGAATTGAAGTGTAATTTAAAGGGTACGTATATATATGTCGAAAAAGCATTCTTGCAAGAATACTACATATGATAATAAAACTATGGTATAGTTTAATATATTTGAATTGTTATTGAAAATTTCTTATGTAACTGTATTATTGTAATATGCGTTACAACATTATACGACAAAATATACTTAGAAACCGAATCGTGAGTAGAATGTACAAACTTAATTTTTGAATTTTTCGTCTACCCACATCCCCCATTCTCCTCAAAAACTCTAAAAAAAATTCAATCTTCTAAACCAAAAACCTTTACATCCATGCGTTGTAATTTCAGCTACAAATACTACCTTTGCACTTCAATATTCCACCACACACACACACACACATGATACACGCGCTCCGATATACGCATTCTTATACTCGCTCTAAACTCCGCACACGCGTGCGTATAACATCGGAATTCGAAAGGCCGCGTATAACGCGCTATCTCTCTCTCTCTCTCTCTCCCTCTTTGCCATATCCACAACGCACACTATTATACACAACGCATGCGTTTGTGTATTATCAAACGTCGGGCACTTTGATTACACATATTACGCTGCCGGTCGCTGCCGGTCGCCTTGACTTGGTTATATATATTCGCAGATCGTGAGCGCGTGCGTTTGCTCGCGTTCTTCGCGCGCGCGTTATGTTTATTATGCTAATGCGTACGTTGGAATTGAAACTGTATAGGATACGAGCGACCCCCAGGGGATGCTGATATATAGGAGTGAGCAAGATTGGTGTAAGGAGGAGACGGGTTGGAAGATTTTTTTTTATGAGATGGGGAGCTATATAAACTGTTTTGCAGGAGTTTAGGGCGCGTTTTTGGAGATAGGAATTTTTTTTCTTATGTGGTGGAGGTAATTTGGGGAGCAGACGTTGGTATATAACGTTTACTGAATTTAGCAGATTATTTGCAGGTGTTTGGTGGGTAATTGCGTTTGAGGAATTTCTCATGAGAATTTATTGGTTAATAGGTGAAATGTTGAGTATTTAATAAGTAGGTGATATTTGTATATACATATAAACAAGGTGCGATCGACTGACCGTTATCAGAAGACACTTTGATTATGTAGGTTAATCGAGGAACAGTCCGCGTTCTTATTATAATCCCGTATATTTCGTTTTTCCTCTAGTTTCACTTGAAACTAGTTAGATATACTTAACCGAAGTAATGTATCGTGCAGGTAGTTAGACTATAACTGTAATAAATAATGTACGCGAGATTTTCGTATAATCTATGATCGAAAAAAAATGCGGAAAAACCGATTAGCCGTAAATCACACTAAATAGATATTTATATATATATAGCCTTTTTAGCATCGAGTTTCATTATTAGACATTTTACGCATTAGTCGTTCAAAGTCGTTTCTCATACATTGGTATATATATACATATATAGGAAGGTAAATTGCACATTCTAGCGGTAGCTTGTATATACAAAAATCTCGGTACACATATAATATGAAGGCGCAGTACTACTTCTATATACACACACAGATTGCATATCTGATAGGGGGTCGCGTTACAACGTAATAAATTAAGATACTGCGTCACATTTTTCTACCTCAATATAATTACCGCATTATCTAGCGTTGCGCGTAAACAAAAACGGCGTATATATATACCCGATGCTACACCATATTTTTTTCACTTGGACGTGTACCCTGTACAATTTTTCCATAATATACAATAACAATAGTGACGTACAATGGCACCAACCGATCTTAGTATATCATGTAATCTATATAACAACAACAGCAGTAGCAGCAGAGTACCGTGATTCTCTAACCCCCGTCGACCGACGCGCGTGCGTCTTTTCCAAGAGAAAATCCAAACACACGCCCTGAGAGGATCATCTTGTACGCGCGTCACTACACGCCTCGTTACCGCGTTAACGCGTACAAAAGACGAGACGGAAAGAAAACATAAATCGCTTGGTTCTTTTTTGCTAGCGCACGCGCGCGCGTGTGTGTGTATATATTCGCGATGACGGAGCGCGATTGTAAACGGAAAAAAGGTGAGCGCGTATATAAGAAACGTAACGGGATGGAAGTGTTACAGCGTGAGGGCAGAGAAAGTATCATATGTGCGAATGCGTGTGTGTGTGTGTATACAATGAAAGTCGTTTTGTCGTATATATTCTTTACGTAATTGGACATATCGGTGTCGTTGTTGTTTTTTGACGTTTGTTTTGCGAGTGAATGGTTGTTGTGATGCGTGTCAGAGTTAACCGTGTGGATTGTACAGTACTTGTATACTTTCAGGAGTAAAAAGCGTTCGAAAGGAATTTTATTAACCGGTGTAATAACAATTTTAAATTCGAACTTCTCATTATACGTTTATATGTATACCTTTTTTTCTTTTTAGTGATCGTTCTGAAAACTGTACATGTGTATCGACGTACATTATCACGTACGTAATAAGGTATAATAACAAACTTTTACTCCCTATATATACACGTTCTGGTTATAATCGAAAAGACCAGCGTCGGCGTAAACTATATACGTAAAACGATTTCGACAGCATTAAATCCGCATTATGCCATCGACGACTATACACCACGTCGCGATTGGTATAATCATCCGTATAGTCATTAATCATCTACGACTGCATTACAAAGCCATTTTCCTCGAAAAAAAAATGAAGCTAAAGAACGCAATAGCTAGTCTAATCCCAATTTGCACCCGCGCGATTATGGATCCGCGGTATATATATACACAGCGCGATACGATTTTTCATAATAATACTACTGCGTCGTATACGCTGATCAATATAATAATAATACTCTAAACCGATTCTTTCCGCACTTCATATACGTTTCCCGGTTTACGCGTATAGAAATTGTGTATAGGGAGAGGGGACGAATCGCGTGAAAAATCAGACCCATCGATCTTCGAGTAGTTTTCCGCGTCGCGTACGCGCGGTTACAATAGGCATAAATGCCCCGCGAGGATTCCCGATTTTCGTGGGGTGTGGAAAAAGCGTCACGGAGGGGTGGAATGTACGTAGTAGTACGGTACAGTAATGTATTGCGCAATTCGATTCGCGCGACTTGTCTTTCTTTTTTAGTTTAAGCCGCAACGTTAGTCGGCAAATTTTGGAATCCAGAGTGCGAGAAGTTCTCGTCTCGAGAGACTCCACTGTTGTGATTTGGTCATTCGGGTTCTATATATATTTTTTTTCTTTTTTTTGTGTTATTTTGTGGAAGGTAAATACGTAAAGGTATTCGAAGTATTTAAATAAGGTGGTGTGTGGGAAAGTTTCCTATGCAAAAAAAGTGAGATTAATGATTCAGGTGTATCACGGAGAAATAAAGCAAAAAAAAGTTGGTGCATCTAATTCAATGTGGCAGTTTAGGATTTAGCGGTGTAACTATGTTTGATTATCGTACATGTATATACGCATGTATATGCATAACGTACGGGTCGCATTAGTTGGCGTTTTAACATGGGAAAAGATTATGTAAATAAGTAACACGTTTTTTTGCGGTTAAGCTAACTGGGAGAGGATACATTGTAAGTATATACATTTATACTGGATGAAAAAAAGCGACCGATCGATAATTCAACTACCACGCATATACAGAGCAAATGTGTCAACATTGATTCTTCGGTAAAAACTTTTCCCCAATCTTCATTCACGTCGCCGAGTCATTTGTGATAATTAATTCTTCTATATACTTAACAATTCCAACCGCCTCAACCACCACCACCCCAAACCCTTAACGTCTCCTTCACTTAAATATATCCGCAACCCCTCCGCAAAACGTCTTCTTCTTCTTCTTCTTCTTTCACCCCCCTAATCTTCCAATTTTCCAGCCCCTTTATAGCTGCTCTTCGTAAACCACCGTGCCATTCCATTAATTAAATTACACGCGGGCGCGTGTACGAGCTCGTGTTCGCTTGCCAACTGGAATGCGCGCTCTATATATACTAGCGTCTTCTTTCCCGAGGCTTTTCCGGCGCGAGAGAACGGACTTTGATCAGGCAGCGGAAGACGATAACGAGCGTGCGCACGACGACGACGACGACGCTGCTAATTCGTAACGCGAGGAGAGCTCCTCACTGCTGGCTCGCTCGTTAAGGAAAAGGTGTAGTACATATATATATATATATATATATATATATATATATATATACGTAGTCGACGGTGCGCTCTTCCTGTGTAAGGAGTGCAAAGGGGGGGCTGACCCCCTGTGCGTCCGGTATACGTGGGGGAGAAGTACAGGAAGAAGAAGAAGAAGGTGGAACGCGAAGGTGGCAAAGGTGAAATGAGATTTCGTTAGTGTGGGTTGGAGAATAGGTGGGTTTTTTTTTTTTCGTTGAGAAATTTTGGTGGTAGCGTTCGATGATCGTTAAAATATATTTCTGCTTAAATAGAAGTAAAATATGTGGTATATTTTTGTGGTCAGGGCATATAAAGGTAGAAATGTAATTAAATAGGTCGATTCATCGAGGAGGAATGGAAAATTTGTCACGCATAATATAGAATATACCGTATGACACTCCTTCCATTAATGCCTCATAATGGATTCTACCTGAATCGTGTTAATAATAGCGACGTATGAGTTGCAACTCTCGCCAAGGCTAAGGAAAAAAAAATCAGAAGACTCATATATAGCAGTGGACAGACCAACAATCGTCTCATTCATATCCGCAACCGTCTCTCTCCTAACGCACACATCACGCTCAGCTGCGTCTTTTGCGTTCAATCCCACCGGACATCCCGCACAATCAGATATAACCATTCCCGAAAGTATACACATACACATTTCTCCAAAACAAAAAAAAACCACATGCACGCGTCGTTTTCTTCGTTCGTCGCGTATAGCACATTTTTCGCTATTTAACCGCATCTCTCTCTCTCGTTTCTTCGTCTATATAGAGTGAGAAGAGCAGTTATTAATCATAATTCCTTTAGCGACGGAAAATTCGCTCCCGAGACGCGCGGACAAAACGCTGAAAAGTGGGCGTGCGGAAGGAACGTGACTAAGTCGATTTCCCTGCGGCATTGTTGCGCGCTTCCGCGAAGAAAAGGTATATACATAATACAGCCATCCGAAAACTCTTATACACTAAATATATATATATATGACAGCGAAGGAAAAAAGGTATAATAATAAGCAAGTGGAGGAAAAGAAAAAAAAAATGATAAAAGGGTTCAAGCTCTGTGCTCTCACCTGGCTGAAGTAAGGAGGAAGCACGCAGCGCTGGTCGTCGAGTCTCGAGCTCTGCACTCGCTCGAGCAGCTCGAACAGGTCCTGCGTGGGGCCCTGTAATAGAATTTGCGTGTGTTATATACGTTATTATATACAATATATCATGGCGCCTATGCTTTTGTTGATGAGATATCCAGTTTTTATTTACGAGGGTACACGTATCATTGTTATTATATATACGAAATAAAACGGCTTTTAGGATTGAAATAAATCTCACCAGTTATACAGATAAGATGTTAAAAATATTAAAAAGATCGTTGGTACACTTACCGCAACACCCGTAATTACAAAATCAGAGGGACGAAGAAAAAAAAAGAGGCCGCGCGTACCGCGAATTTTCTCAAGAGAGCCGGTCTTTTTAAGAAACGCGGTAGCATCGGGTAGAAATTAAATTACATCTAATAAAAATAATTAAGCAAATGAAAGTCAAGCGTAGCTGTGTAGTAGTAGTAGTAGCAGCAGCTTACCGCGCGCACTAAGCTAAATTAAAAGGGCTCTCGAATTCGCTCCCTTCCCTCTATATATATGTATATACCACACTACGCAGCTATAAATATTTTGAACGTAACACGAGGCAATTTCCATATTAAAGGTAAAGAAAAGCAAGGCGTGAACAACACAAAGCCGAAAATCCTTGGATACGCGGGGGGGGGGGGGGGGGGGGGAGTTTTAAAATACCTCGAAGGCGAGGGATATACACAATCGCTTGTGAATAAAGGTATAATTACTTAATTGGCGCGTGCTTACCTTGAGCTTGTCGGCGCCTCGGGCATCCTGGCGGTCTTCGCCTGGACTACGCCGTGACGGCGAATCTGTCTCGCAGTAGACCGATTGCTCGAGCTGCTGCCTCCTGGAATGATACAAATGGATAACGATGACGTTAGTAAGGGGATTGGAATTATAGAATTGGTTGTATGTAATTTTATGAGTATTGTAGGTATTTGTATTGATTGTGTATATAATAAGTAAATTTAGGCAACTTTTGATTGTATATATAAGTTTCTTTATTTAGTATATTTACAAATGAACGACACTTTCGGTTTTCAATTGCAATCATATAATAACCACAACAACAACAACAATAAAACAACATTCGTCATTGTATAAAATTTCAACACACCATCCGTATAATATAAAGAACCAGGCGTAAGAAATCAGCATCGCAAAACTTCGCATTGTTATATATACATGCTCTTTCATTCGACTTTCTCTCTCTCTCTCTAAAAGGCCTCCTCGTATTTTCCGTTAGGTCCTCCTCCTCCTCCTCCTCCTCCTCTACCTCCTCCTTCACGACTCGCCGACGAGTTAATTGGCCCCTCGCCACACACACACGTACACATACACAACAGCCGCACGCGAGCAACTCCTCGCACAGCCGTCCGAAAAGATGCACTCTGTAGATCTCCCGTTTCTATCTCTCTCTCTCTCTCTCTCTCTCTCTCTCTCTTTTCCTCCCCCGAAGATACGAGAGTTTAAAGACGCTGTTGCGAGCCTGCCACATAGCGCATAAGAAAAGAAGAAGAAGAAGAACGACCGGCTGCTGCTGCTACTACTACTACGGGCAGATGCGCCCTGTGGCCGAGAATTATGCGCGCACTCGTCTCTAATGTCTATAGGTATACTTATATACATCCTCTATATATAGGGGGATAATAGTCGTCGTGAAACGGACACCTCGCGGTGAGATTTTTTTCTTCGTCTAACTGTGTATAAGTATGTGTATAAGAGCTAGGGTCGTCCCTTTTTTTCTTCTATACGTTTCTTTCGGCACTAATGGCGCGTACTTAAGAAGACAGGAGAGGTTGTAGTAGTAGTAGTAGTAGTAGTATATATAAAAAGGATTTCTCCTTTTAAAGAGGATGCAGATTTGTTCGCTATTGTCTGCGATGCAGAGAGTGTGTGGTATATAAGAGAAGAAGACCGTCGACTCTGCGGGTACTTTTTTCTGTTGTTGTTGTTCGGTTTTATCTCGTGTAATCAATTTTGCTTTGTCAAAGGTGAGGGAGGTTGACGCAAAAACGTAGACGCATGTGTGTGTGTGTGTGTGTGTGTTTGGGTCGGGATATACAAGGGACGCGTGTGCGCGATGGATAATCCTACGATCGATTCTGGAAGAGAGAGAGAGAGAGAGAGAGAGAGAGAGGAAAAGGGAATGACAAAACAAACGAGCTAACGAGGTCGAGAGAGAGAGAGAGAGAGACGCTCGCGCGTACGTTTGAAATTGAAAAATCGGCGTGTAAAAGTTGATTAGTACGCGGCTCGTTACAAAGTACAACCCTCCTTCTTTTAATTCGTCAAATTTGTGTAACAGACGATTTGAAAAAACTTTTCGTTTGCGAGGCAAATTCGACTCTTGACGAGCAGTACACTATATATATATATATATATATATATACACTTGTCAATAAACTTATTATTCTTTTTTTCCTTTTTTTTGTTTCATTATATCATGTCAGTGAATTTTTTTTAGCGTGACGAACACCGAAAACCTTCAAAAAAATTGCAATATAGGTCAGGTGATAATTCTGTAGTACGTTGTACGCGAACTTTCTGCACGTTCTACGGAGATTAACGAATCAGTACCGCTGGCTAAAGTTTCGTTATAATTATTATACAAAAGACACGCATGTAGTTTCTTATAACAGAAACATAGTTCAACTATTTGGCACAAAGAATAAAGAAACCTTCGATCAATCGATAAATCATTCCCGAACACCCACGCTTTTAACGTAACCGCAATTTTTTACCGTTACATATATACACACCGCGTCAAAGTTCCTTCACCTTCCGTTCGATTACCTTACACCAATCGCCTTCGCCATACATCTACCTAATTAAATTAATCGAATTCCCAACTATTTCCAATCCACACCCATTAATCTCTTTCTCTCTCCATCACCTTTAAGACTTTCCACCACTCGCTTGTCCTCTCTCCCCACCACTAACCACCCCCGATTTGAAAGTATAAAGAAAAGTTCTCGTCTTCTAAGCACACCAACGATTCCAACGCATCTGCGCATCGATGTTGACTGTCCAGCTGTGCATTTCAATATATATCTATTGGCTCTGACTTTATCGCCCGGTGTACGCACGCATCTTTTTTTCCGCTTATCTCCTCCTCTCACTAGAAGAATTAGAAGAAAGTCAAGAGCAGCCGGAGAAAAGTTAATTTTCACCAGCTTGCGTTGTGCCGCCGTAGCGTGACTTATTGACACCGTCTCGGCACACGCGCGTTGACACTTTCAAGAGTACCGGCACGCGCTTATTTATATATACATAGATGTTGAGATTAAGATCGGTTTCGAAGACAACGACAAGCGATGAATATATCGATCGCATACACGCCTGCTTGGTTTAGCGGCAAAACTAGAGCGACTCCTACTTATACGGTTCTTTTTCTTTGTCTATTATAGGTGGAGTCCGCACGTGTATAAAGAGGGATTTCAGCTTTTCTGATCGGCGACTACGATTAGTCAACGTCTGCGCTGAGGTGGCGCAGAGGGTTTTAGGAGCGAAAATAGTGAACGAGAAGCGTATATATAAGAGAAGACTTTCCAGGGTTGTATAAGAAAGAGACATGGTCGAGAACGATGCTCTTGCTGCGGGTTACGAAGATTAAACGACGGGTCTCTCTACTTCAATGGAATGAACGCGCGCGGTGACAATGAGAGAAGTGCGGGCTTTGACGCACACACACAGACATGACGACAATGTTCCACGACAGTTTCTATATCTTCTTGGTATATTTGTGATCCTGTAGTTCGTCGTCTTGTTATGATCAATTGTAGATACTTACATATATCTATACACATGGTATACTCTATACATTCTATCCTGTGCATTACGAGCACAAACACAAGAAAAATTATCTTAATTTTCTTCGAGTACCTATTCTTTTATTATATATATATCCAAACAATACCGCAGTACGCGTATATATTAAACTTCATCATCAGCTGCCGAAAAACATTCCACGTATATTCTTTCTCTCATTCTATCTTCTATAACCCTCCTCACCCAAAGAAAAAACCGCGCACCCTTACACGCATACCTCACGCGTTTCATATATATGCGCATCCTACCACCCCACGCGAAAAATCGCTAAACGCCCGGCTACCCGCGGCGCGCAAACCGGATTTTCCGGCGCGTTGCTCTTGCTATATATGCAGTGACATATCTCTCACGCATAACGTATATATATATAATATTATCATCGTAAACCGCCGCTATGCCGCTGCTGTTGCTGCTCTCAGAGAGATCGTGTTTCTCCCCCTCCTTGTGTCCCTTTTCTCTCTCTCTCTCTCTCTCCAACGGAGGCGGCCAATTAAACGAGTTAATTCAATAAACACTCGCGGCGGGACGTCGTCGCTCTCTCGCGCACGCGCACCTCTAAACGACGTACGCATAGAGAAAGAGAAAGAGAAAAAGTGTGCAGTGCAGCGTGCATGCGCGTATAACACGAAGCATATAACCAACAGATGTTAGCTCGACGCTCGATTTCTCTCTCTCTCTCTCTCGATTATTATTGTGCATCCCCACGCGCCCGGAAAATCTGCATACACATACGTATATGTGCTTGCGTACATGAGTATAAATGACTCTCGAGGAACAAAAAAAAAAAAAAAAAATAAAAAGTATATGCGCGGGCTTTGTGTACATGTATGATGTCTATGAGGGAGTAAAGGAACGAAGGAGTATATGTATATGTATATGTATGTGCTGTATAAGTACTTGCGTGTCTAGTAGAGCGCAGGCGCGAGCGCGCTAATGCGCTATATGGGGCTTTTTGTCTCGGTACCTAATGTTTACGCAGCCGAGCTGCATGAAGTATGTGTATATGTGTGTTGTATGTATACGTGTGTGTATGATGGTTCAAGGGATTAACGATGTTTTATAGATTTACGTGTATAGATGTATATACGAAGATACGCGATGAATTTTTCAGGATGCTGCGGGTTATAGAATATTATACATATATAGCTGGTAGTAGACATAGCGAACCTGTTTAAGCGCTAAATCTCTGTTTGCACTTTTCATAATTGTTGCCAGGGGTCGCGTACAGTTTATAGGGCTTTTGTTGGGTAGACGCTGTTGTTTGGAGATGACTGGACTGGTCAGTCGGAAGGGTTGTATTTATATGTTTGAAATGCAAAAGTGTTTGAATTTTGAATTCACGTAACGGTCATGGTCTGGAAATTGTCGCGCTATAAGGTGTTGGGGATTATTGGGAAAGTAAAGAATTGTGTAATGGAATAAAAAAAAAGTAGTATAGAAGTTTTTACGATAAAAAACGGATTATATCGTGATTATATTCTTTACGAACCGTGTGAACGGGAAAACTGAAACCGTTCGCAGATCATAAAACTGACGAGGAGTAACACAAAAAACGTGGGTTTTCCAAAGCGATAAAAAAAGTGTCGTGCTAATTGTTGGATCCATTCAAGTGTATTTCCAACAATAGAGCGCACCAACGTTACTATATAGGATCATTAATTTTTGTTCAAACAAGTACTTGCGTGAAATAAAAAAACACATCACGAAACCAACAAGATAGCCGACAAAAAAGCTTTGAATTCAATTTATTTTACCGTTTTCTCGTATTACCGGTAACCACCGAGACCAACGATTTCCGTTATGATAAATCGTTTCTAATCCGCGGCAAAAAAATTTCCATACTCGAATACCATACATAGGCGTGGATATGTACTCAGTAATAACCATCGTCTTTATCAATCCACGTTTCTTTATATACCTCTGTGTATATATATCTATATGCGTTTAATAAAAACCGTCGATATTCGCGCGACTCGGGCCCAAAAATTTTCGATACAAACCTAACGAGTTTTAATTGCCGCGCATAGTCCAGTATATAGGGTATGAGAAAAAATTTTCAGCCCCATCGATCATTGCAGTTTAAGGGCGCGTTTGTCGATTTTTTTTTTTCGTAAAAAAGACATATGAAAGGACGAATAGGTCGGGTGCATATGATGCGATGATGCGACGTGGAGGTGCGAAGAAGTAACGAGGGAGTTGGTACGTATGTATATACATATAGTGACGGCGGCCAGCTGCTGAGATGATCGATTCCGTAAACATGAGGTTCTTTTTTTTAGAGAGAAAAAGAGAGAAATTTGAAGGTGACCGATCGAATTTTGAATTTCACACGCAGTTAGCGCGCGTGTGAGTGACAACAGATGTTTAATATGTTCGCGATGCACTTTACAAAATTATATAAATGTTACAATAATGCTCTATACATTATTATAATTTTTATAAGACTTTATTAGTTCTATAATAATTCTCATTTTGCAGTATATGGGAGTACAGGTATAAGTGTACAAATTCACATTCTTAGAATGAAGTCATAAAAGAATTCAATTTAACTATAACGTATATCACAAACATTCTACCTTCTAAAATTCAAGAAAGTGTTAAAAATTCAAACGAACAACATAATTCGACAATTTATACACCCAACTATTAAAACTCCATTACATCAAAGCTCCAATCACCTCGCACCCGCAAATTACCGTGTACAAAAATTTTCACCTCTCCTATATAGTCCAGATCCCGCCTCAGTATCTCCATCATTACGTCACACACGTCCGTCCATCAGGCCAGATTTTTTCCGCTTCGCGCAACCCTCGCTCTCTCTCTTCTAACTTTTCCTCTCTCTCCCCTCTCCCTTCCGTAAAAAAAAAGATCGGAAGCCGTACCAAAAAAAAAAGATTGACAGACAGATGTCCGAGAGTCACGCATGAATATGTTAATACGAGGCGCGCGCGCGCGTACGCGTGCGTTCGTGCGGGAGAGATGATTGATCATTCGCGCTTTTCTGTATAAAGAAGATCGCAAGAGAGGATCATTAGTGCCTTGCGCCACACGGGGTTGGTATATATATATATAGCAAAGGGATTGTTTTTTTATTGCCTGTGTAATTCGGAAATAACGTGAAGTGTAGGTATAGAAAGGCATGCGCTTATATACGTGTATGTATATATATATGTGAGACGAGGTTTATATAAATGACGCGTAGAGAGATTGGACACGGGCGAGCGATACGCGCGTGCGTTTTGTTTGGAGTGATGGGCGATGGTATGTTGATAATGAACGTATGAGGGTATAGCGATGCACGTATATACGTGTAGTGTCGTTGAACGGGCGATGCGAATATGAATGCACGTCGGTAATTGAAAAATGGAGAGGGTGCATGGATATACATTGTGCTAGTAGATAGCGATTTTGAATAGTTTAACGGTCGTTGCGTATATAAGTGCAATATATTTTGTATCGTAAATCGCATAGTTCACAATTTTCTCGAAAATATTGTAATAACACAATTTTTGCACTTTAGACGTACATTAAAAAAGCAATAGCATACGTAAAATGTTTCCCCTTATACATCTATATCGAATGCCCATCAAAAATCACTCCCCTTCTGCGAAACCTACAAAATAATTAGAATATCAAACTCCCCGCGTACTCCCATCGACCCGCAATAAAAAAAAACCAACCATATATACCTTTTCCCTGTGTCCCGTATAAAAAAGTCCAAACGCGCCTCCTTCCTATACCCCGAACACAAATCACGTATATATATATACGTATAATCCTCATACACACCACTATACTCTCCAGCACGGGTCGCGGGTAAAATGCGTAGGCTTACGTTATATATATATATATAACCATCGCATCTGTCCCCGCAATTTTTCTTCTTCAATTTTTTCTCTCTCCCGCTCTCGCGCGTATACGTACATATCGCGGGTCAGCCACGCCCGATTAGCATATACACGATCGCGACTATATATAGTAATACTTCGGTGGCGGTGGCACGGTTCGATCCGATCACCTATATTTTACCCCCCATATAGATACATACACCATCCCCATTACGCGTATACCCATATAAGCATATATATATTATTATTATAGATGCACGCGAGAGTTCGACGACTCTATTAACCAAGGGGGGCCCTACGCAAATATCTATATATATAACTATATTCGTCCGTGCCTAATTCATCCGCGCGCGGCGCGTTACGCACGCGTGACCGTCGTTACCGCGCGACTATAGCATATATAAGATTTGATGGATGAAGATTCGATTTCGATTATCGCTCTGTCGGCTTTTCCGATGCGTTTTTCCGTACTGTATAGGGGGCAATCGATGATTTTGATCGACGAGCCCGATTGCGCGTAATTGCGCCGCGAACGATTTCGCACGGTTCACGGATAGAGAATGAGAAAGAAAGTGATTTTTTCAGAGAGAGAGAGAGAGATCGATCATTGCGAGGGTATAAGTGAAGGGGGGGGGGGATAAAGGTGCGCGGGGTGCGGAGGCGAGAAAGATTGTGAAGGTATATAGCGATTGGGTCGGCAGACAGACGGTCGCGCTTGTATGATGTGTAATTGAATAATAAATGCGCCGCGACTGTCGTGGAAATCAGGGTCTAATGTAGTAGTAGTAGGGAAAAAAAATTTATTGAATTAATGAATAATTCATGGTTGATATATAGAGCGAGAATCACGAGTCCGATTTACCTAAATACCAACGCGTGTGGTGTGATTGATTAAATTTTTCTGTACAACAGATGTGACGTATAAACGTGCCATATTTAGCAATATTTTGGAAACTTCCTACGCGCCTCACTTCTATTATCAATCAACATCAAACATTCGCTTATCCCTGCGTTGTTTATATACGCCCACTGGACGTGATCTGAAAACATTCGGGAAAACTGTCAAAATATGAACTAATTTTTCCTCAATTCCAAATCCTTCTACAACCAAAAAAATATCTTCCTACTATATATATATATATACACACACACACCTACCGTTACCTATACACAATCAACGACACAGCGACATTGACGAAAACTTCAATCAGTCACATGTACCACCCCACGTGTGTGCGTACACACGCGCGAAATCGAAAAAAAAATCTTACCACCCATCTGCGGTTTCCCCCGGTCACGCGAATATCGTTAAAAGGCTAGTAGTCGCACATATATATATATATATATATATATATATATATATATATATATATCGGATGGATGAAAATGTGAACGAAAGGGGTTCGATTGAGGGAAATTAATGACGGTCGCGCGTAGTAGTAGTAAGGAAAATCCGGCATGCCTACGTTATAATATATAGTGAAAAAGGCGCGATGAAGGTAAAAAATTGAGTATAGTATACGCGAAAGCGAGAGGAGAGAAATAATAAACAGTCGGCCGGCGGTAATTTCGAGGGATCGGCCGCTCGGGGGGTCGCACTATGCTACACGTCGCTGTGATATATGTGCTCGGCACTATACGCGGCATATGTTGTACTTTTCGGGTCTCTCCCTCTCTCTCTCTCTCTCTCTATTCTACTACGTACTTCTAACTCTCATCGCGACTCTCTCGGATACGTTCCTATACATGCGCTTAGTATTATAGACGAGCGATGAAAAGAATGTCGCGTGCGTCATTTGCATAGTCATATTTCTTCGCTCATTACCATTATTATATAGCCAGACGAGTGTGTGAGTGAGGTTCGGGGGCGCGTTTTATATATATATATATATATATATATATATGTCGATGAGCGTATAGGTATAGTGAGCCACCTCGAACGTTGACATTTGCGCGACACTCGCGAAAGAGAGCAACGCTATTCAAGGTTCAAGTGTGTGCACACGCGTATATGGAGAGGGAAAAAAAGAAAGAGAAGGAAGAGAGGAAGATGTATTGCTATCCGAAGGGTGGGACGGCGAGTAGTTTAAAGAGTCGAGGCCGAACGCGCGTGCGCGACAACACTCGACTTTGTTTGTGTATATATATATACGCGTGGTATGAAGAGGTTTCGAAGGTGGAGATCGTGGAGGTTGGGGGTGATGGGACGCGAGTGTGGGTAGTGGACAATGGGATACATTGTGTATGTATATAGTTGACATTTCGATGGTACGTATATACGTTAAGTGCGTGTATGTATATAGAAAAATTATTTTTTTTTACCGTTGACAAAAATTTCAAGTGCTATTAAGTTTCATATATTACAATGATATATATACGTGTATATTTACTTTACTAAATTTGATATGTATAGCCACTATTCTACGCAATAATTTTAAAATTCGTACGTTAAAATAAAAAAATCCTAGAATATCAGCTCTGCCGCCCCCACAAATCTAAAAAACAACCCTTTCTCCATCATCGCCCTCTAAAATACCTACCCCCCACGCGTTCACTATGACGAGCGAATGATATATGCATATATATATCCAACCGTCGGCACGCGCTTGCACACGTCACTCCCACGTATACATATACGCACGAATCAAGCCGTCTCTATATACCTATATATATATTTCAACATTTCAACAGGCCGCCGCACGTTCAAACGCGCATTCACCACTGCCAGTCACCACAACATATATATATATATATATATATACGCATGCACCCCCTTCGTGCATCGCATCATTGTACGTGCGTATATAGTCGAGAAAAAACATTATATGTCAGAGAGAGAGAGAGAGAGAGAGGAGAACACATAAGCGCCGATATTTGATCTGGCGGATATGGTAAAAAGGCGGTGGCGAACGCTCGCGCCCTGCTCATATAGTAATACACGGAGGGCGGATACACATAGTCGCCGCGTGCGTGTATTGTACTTTACTCACCGTGCGGCTATATATATATGTGTGTAGGGTAATACGATGGGCATTAGCGCTCGTCTTTTGTGTATATGAGTATACAGATATATACGTGTATGGTACACGAGGGAGAGGAAGGGAGGAGAAAGGGAGAGTGAGTGAAAGGGATGTCTTATTTGGAATGGTACGATGATGCGCGTATATGCGGCGAGGATGGAAAATAAATATACGAGTGTAGCAGAGTTCGTGGTTTTGGTGTGTGTGTATGTGTAGATGGAGGTTTGTTTTCATTAGAGATGGTAGATAAGGGAGAGAGAGAGTGAGGGTAAATATACGGGACACGCGTTGATAAGTTATTTTTGAAGATTCAAAATCGATGGATATTACAGTTTATGCGCGTGTATGTGTGTATATATAAATGAGAAAATAAATGCTGGGGTGGATGGGGCGATGAGTTTGATGATTGATTTTCGATGCTCTCGTATATTAATATATTTCAGCGAATTTCTTTTAAATGACGCGCCTTATATGATACACTTTCTTTGGAAAAAAACAGCCGGGTAAAATTTTGTTATCTCAAATGAGCACAGAGCGGCCCAACCTTTTCGAATAATCCAAATATTTGCAGGAGCATTTATCAAAGGAAATATCGGACGAAGATTCAATATTTCGCGTTTCAGTGTAAACTCATACACACGCGTGGCGTATATACATATACATATATACAGGGACAGTGAACGCGGAAAGTGTGTACCTAATTTTTCATAAATATGTATATTTCAGTATAACCGAGCTCACGTTTGAGGATGCGAAATGGATTCCGTTGCATATATATATACACACGGAGGCTGGCTAGCAGGCAACCGTCGCGGTCGCTCAGCTTTACTCTCTCGTGTATATATGTCTTTTCGTTACATAAGCATGAATAATTCGGGGTAAATATTCAATTTTGCGTGATTTCCGGTTCCACGTGTAACCTGAAGACCTGCGACACTCGACATACGCTTTATACGTAGAGATACCTAGAGAAATGCAAGAGTTCCTTTTTTCCCAAAGCGAATAAAACGTTGAGACGAAGCGTTGACGAACAGATACGAGAATATATTATATGCACATTTTCTATTCAAATTCAAAAAGAAAGATTATATTCCTGTATCAATTCATATATATTCACATGTATACGACCTTTATCGCGTAATCTCTTAACCATCAGCTAATAATTTCGTAACGGTTCACCTCTCTCTCTCTCCCCTTTTATACCCCGCAGATCCATAACGCCCAATAAAACCCCCGGTACACATTCCAACTGACCACACCGCGACAAAACCCCGTGAAATCACCCGTGCAACATCACCCCCCTTCTCCCGCATATATATCTATATCCACTCGCCCCCGTCACAACAACAAACGACGAGGCGTCGGGCTGCCGACTTCACTATCAACTCTACAAATCAGCAGACGATGAAGCCATCATCAGCCTTTCGAGAGCCGTCTACCTTCTGTTTTTCGTTTGATTGTGCGCCCGCGTGACCGGCTATATACAGGGGAGAGAAAGGAGAACTATCGAGTGCAGTGTATATATATATATATGTATAGATGCGATCTGGCTCGTGCGCGGTCAACGCCGGTTAAAAAGCATCGAGAGAGGGGTGAAGAGGTATAGGTATATATGGGGGTGGGTGTGTGTATATATAATACATTGTGCGACGTGCGAACGTTTTTAGGGTGTTTATTTTTATCTGCGCGATGCGGTTGTGTGTATGTATGCATCTATATATACATTGTGTGTATTATATATACATACAAGATGCGTCGCAGACCGCGCGAATGTATATACAATTAATAATCTGTTTTGCATGAAAATATGCAAAAAAATTTTATTACACGCGACGAGGCTGCATATTATAATCCCATTTACGGTGCCTTATATATATATATATTTTACTACTATCCCCTACCTAAAAAACAAAACTATCGTTATATTATACCCGTGTGCGCGCGTGCTAAACCCACACTCATTAAACCTTTTTACTACTAAACAAACAATTGGCCTCTGCAGTGCGTTGCTATTATCATGCCCACACTGTGTCTACATCCAAACAGACGTACGCTTATAAAACCTTATCAAAACCAAAACGTACGTATACTCTCACTCACTCACTCTCCCCTATATATATAACCTACCTTTACGACTCCGCAAAACTCCCCCCAAAACGCGGGCGAGGTAAAAAGGAAAAAAAACACACACACACGCACACGTATAGCCATACATTACGTCCACGTGCCAGTGTTTAGCACGCGTGTGCACACGCGGTAACTCCCCCCTTTTTTTCACTTCTTCTCCCCCGTGTATATACGCGCGTACGCCGCAGCGAGTCATTCGGAAGAGTTGCTATATACGTAGCCGCAAGCGGATTACACCACTGCCGTGTATAGATATATCGTATATATATGCGCTTATACATGCGCCGACTTAATTCCTCCATTCAATGTGCGCGCTTGTTTTGCGGAGTCAGCGATCTGCGTCTCTCTCTCTCTCTCTTATTCTTTTGGAAGTCAATCGTCGTGAAATCGTCGTGCGCACACGCGTGTATAATGCCGTGCGAGGGAATGAAAAAGAGAAGCGGATGTGGAAGGTGAGCTAAGGCAGAAAGTTAATTTTTCAGGGAGATCGAGGTGATGGTTTTTTTGTAGAAGGTGAAGTATAGGAACGATTGATGTTGATAATGATGATGGTTTCGAATAATATCGTTACTGTATACATTTGTATTCATAGGTATACGTATAATTGTATGGCCGATGATTTGATTCCGGGAGACTGGCGTTAACGAATGATAGAAACGCTCGATTTGTCTTTTTTTGTGTAAAATAGCGTAATTAAATGCAATTTAGTCTGAATTAATCGAAACAACACACTCACACACTGAGTTCATTTAAATACAGTCGGCTATATAATATATATAACTGTTATCGTTTCGATTCATTCTATAATTAATGCTCATCCGATTATAATTTAAAGTACGCGGAATTAAACGTATGTCCGCGCCATATAGATATAAATTTCACAAACACACATACATGAGAGCGGGCGTTGTTAAAAGGCAATAATTCGCCGACCCCCGCACGCTAAATTAGATTCGTATAATAAATTCATTAATTGATAATAAACACGTCGAATATATACACGTGTGTGTGTGTATATATATATATATACCTTGTGCTTTGAACATTCTCCAAGTTCATACATGCACAATTAAATATAACGAACGAATAATTTATAGCTTCGCCTGCACGCTTTTATATATTTATACACATATATATATATATATATATATATATATATATAGGATGATCATTAAATATTACACATGCACTTTCAGGCACGTTATAAACCAAAATTGTAATAAACGACGAGACGCAACCTTGCGGAAAAGACGCAGCTATATATATTTATCGTGAAACAAAAAACAAAAAATCACTGCAATTATATACCGATACAGGAAATGAAGATATCCAATTTCGTGTGAGGACGGATCTAATTACGCGTCCGTTCTATACAGTCGTCATGCAAAAAAAAAAGAGTATGTAGTATATAGTAGTAGTATATAAATCGACGATGAGCTCGTAATTTTCGGGCTATCACGCGGCTGCGGCGATACATATTACACGACAGGCTACGAAGGATGAATTGCCGATAATTATTCAAATTCAAAAGTCACATTAGTCACGCGAACTCCCACACACGCGTATACGTAACAGTGTATATATGTAAGCGACTGACCAGCAGTTGGCCGACCTCTTAATTAATATATATATATATATATATATAGAGAGAGAGAGAGAGAGAGAGACGTAGAACGCATCCAAATTAGTAACCCACGCGTATACATGTATGTATGTATGTATATGGCTGAATCACCGACGCACGCGTGCACTGCATTATATTATTATATCTTCATCTCGCCTTGCTCTAAAGTCCAGCAGATGGGATTTACGTTGGCTACATATACGAGCGTGTATACGAATTTGGTAAAGTAATGCTCGCGCGTATGTCTGTGTAGGTATATATAATATATGTATACCGCATGCAGATGTATGATGGGGATTTTCAGTATGCGGTTCTGGTAATTTGACAGTTAACGAGTGAGTGTGTGAGTGTATGTGTAAGGGTGAGTGAAGGGATGAGGAAAGGGAAAATTTAATTTCGGAGTGATTAGGGGTCAGTGACTGTGGATTGATTTTTTTTGTAGTAGATATAGGACGTCTATTGGTTGTAGAAAGTAAAGAGCGTATACAACGAGGAGTTCTTATATATAGGAATAAATATTTATTCTATATTTTGTAAACATTATTATTATTATAATAAGTATAAATCACGGTTATACTTTCACTATATTTTTTCCTCTTTCATCATTTAATACACTTTACGTTAAATACAATATTATTTTACCCAGAACACACATACACCATCCTCTACCACCTTAATTAAAAAAAAACACTCCCGAAAATTTCTCACCACCACAATCTCAATAAATCAATCTCTCCCGAAAATTTCCGCGCTCCGAAAAAAAAGTCGAGTAAATAACTCCTCGCGCGCTGGCAAAACAAATCGGCCGCACCCGCACGTATACCAGGCCAGCGATGAATTATCACCGATCGATCGTAATATACATATGTATATGTGTCCCGTCGCGTCGATAATTGAAAACTCTTCGTCACTCGTGCCAACGGCCACAGCGAGACGGAAATTAATGCGATGTAAACGCGTAAAGGAACGCGCGCCGGCGAGTGTACGTCTTTAGAGGTCTATAAACGTCATATCTCAGAGACGGGCGGCAAGAGAAGAAAGGGGGATACTCGCGTTGTATGAAAAATTGGCGAGAAAGGAGGAGAGAAGATGGGAAAGATTCATGAGTGAGCGGTGCGGTTTGAGGAGAAGAATGTGTGTGCTCGTGTGTGTATGGCTTGAATAGGAAAGTTCATTTTTTTGAGATAAGGTTGGTTGCGCATGTCAAAGAGATAATATATATAAAGTTTGGCTTTGATTTATTTTAAGTTATATGTGATCTTGATTGTGCAAAATAACACTGAGGTTGGATGAAATTTATATACATCTCGG
The DNA here is from genome assembly GCA_035583055.1 of Torymus tubicola. NCBI lineage: Eukaryota > Metazoa > Arthropoda > Insecta > Hymenoptera > Torymidae > Torymus > Torymus tubicola. Next base: position 19,133 of record JAWWEQ010052086.1, on the reverse strand, counting down.
TAATTTCAGTTTTTAATTTCGTTTGATTATTGCTAAAGTATACAAAATTCCATGGCTTGTTTCACGTACTATTCACATGCAAAATTCAAACCCAACCACGCGCGCACACGCGTACGCTCACCACGAAGTATACCATCTTACAACCCCCCATAAACAGCGAAACCCCATCATCATCGTATAGCAGTAGCAGCGGCAAAACACATGTGTTTACACAAACCAGACCTCGACGCGTGTAATCGCGTAGGTCACGCGCGCGATCGGTATATATAATTGAACCCCGTGTCATCCCCGCGCACACGCGAAATCTTGATATATATATATGTTGGTGCGTGCGGGTACGCAATATCGATCCGATCTTCATTAGGGAAGAGTGCGGTATATGGTAGCGGATATACGAATATCTATATATAGTAAGCAAAGAGGTGGGTATATAGGTACGGAGTATAACGCGTGGGTGAGAGAGTGGGTTTCTATGTTTCGGCGGTGGCTGTGGTAACGGAGGATTATACGATGGAGATGAGAGTGCAGTGTTATATATTAATATATACATTGTGCGAGTGCTACAGGTAAGTGGTTTTACGTAGAAAAAAAATTATAGTAGCCTAATGCATATATGGGTATATAAGATTGCGGATGACGATCGTTGTTGTGTGAATTTTTAAAATTAGTTTTAGAGTGCAGTACGATAACCACTACCACTTACGTATAAAAACAATTTTTATATACGAGAGTACTTCCAAAACCATTACAGCGCGGTGGTTATATATATATATGTTTTTCAATCTCGTATAAGCATCCAATCAACCGCGAGTAACGTCGTTTTATTCCACGTGAAATTTCATTTTTATAAAAAACCTTTTAAACAATTTTTCTCCTACATTACTCTATATCCGACCGACCTATTTCCTTTTTATAACTCCAAAACCTTTGGTTTGTCTCTATATATACTATACCACCAAAAAAATACATTCCAAACTGAAAAAAAAACCCTTAAAAATTTTCCCTCGGCAACCGCGATAATAACACACACGTGTTTGTTCAAGACAACCGCGGTCGAACAATGCGCACACCGCAGCCTTTTGTCAAGGCACAATCATACGTACACACACATACTGCACACATTCTTCCTCTCGTCTCCGTATCTCTCCCTTGCATATACACGCACGTACGCGCGCCTGACTTATTGCTTTCTTTCGGCCAAGTCAGACGCGAGTTCCATACGCGTGCGCTAATCGAATATACACGCCAACGATTACGCGCTCCGTATGTCTATACCTTTTCTATAAAAATAAAATGGGGCGGTGATCGTTGTAATTGCTATACTACTACTATGGTAGATATATGCAATATACAAATAGATTCGTCTGAGCGGATAAATGCCTGCGTAGAGCGGCTTTTCCAGGCCGATTATTGCGCAAAGGGCTGGTGTATATATATAGGTATATATATGTACGTAAAAATGGCGAACAATGAATAGTATAGTGTAGTGGGATGATTTCTTTTTTCGATAGAACGGATTGAATTGTCCCCGTTGTTTTGCGGTTATACGTGTCGGTCGATACATATATAGAAGTTGTAAGAGTAAGCGATGTAACGTTACGTATAATGTAACAGTTCAGTTTTACGAAAGAAACGTGATATATCCGATTCCTAATTCCGTATCGAATTCTTCATATCCTCGATTCAATATTTGAAGCGCGCGTGCGACAGACACATCCCATCTACGAAAATATTGATATACACTCGCGCTCTTCGTTGACTATATAACAAAACTGTGCACGTTAAACATACACACACACACACACAGAAAAAAAAAAGAATGTTGGAAAAGCAATTTCCATAACCAAAGAAAGCTTGTACTACGACGCTCTAAGTATACATAGACGCACACGCACGACGACATCGTCCCTAACGTCCTTTCTAACGTCACTCACTCGTGTGTAGGCGCGCACATGGTCTCTCTCTCTCTCTCTTTCTCTTTCCACACACGTATAGTGCATCGAAAAAACATCGGATTCAGGAGAGAGAAAGAAGAAAGAGAGTAAAGTTCCGTTGTTACAAAATAGGCCCTATAATCCCGTGTGAAACGGGGAAACACAACGAGAGCAGTATATATTTGCGCAACGACGAGACCGCGCCGCCGCTGGCAATGGTGTAGAGTGTATAGGCTATAGGCTTGGGTAAATACGCCTCGGCGCGATTGTACGGTATTCTTTCCAATTTTTTTTTCTCCCGTTTGGCTGGAAAAACCGCATGGTATAGTAGGCTGTGGTTAGCGGTAACAGTAGCAGCAGCAGCAAGCGATTACCGGCTACAAGGGATGTGTATAGGTATAAGAGAAGTCGATGCGATTGCTTATACTCAAAGTCTCGCTGTATCTTGTGTGTGTGTGTGTGCGGTGGAAGAGGGTAAAAAAAAAGGTATATATGTATACCGCGTGTAAGTAAACAGGCTGTGTAAGCGCAAAAAAAGTAAGTGCACGCGTGTGGATAAAGGATTATGTTATGTGTGTATGGGGGGTTATTGAACAGAAATACAGGAGAGAAAAATTTGTACAGTTATTAGATAGGAATCAACTTTTTGTAAACAAATATATTAAGAGCGTCGTCGTGTTTTTTTTACTTCGATTTCGGTTGCTAAATGAAGAAAAAAAAGGTTGGTAACGTTAATATAAACTCTATACAGAGCAGATAATCAAATAGGAAGATTATTATACGTTCGTTTATATAAACCAATTAGTTGTACAACATAGTATTATAATATATAAAAAGAAGTCAAATCATTCAATCAGACGATTTCTTCTTTATAACATCCTCCACTAAACCACAAGAACTAACCATCCACACGCGTCATCCTCTCTACACACCCCAATTACCCACCTCCCTCGTTCACTTTTCCTTCCTCTTTTCCCCCGCTACACCCATTTCCTCCATTCGCACTGTAACTATACGTCGGGGTCAGGGTCACGCGTACAAGCTATACTTACTTTTATGCCGCGTCATCCTACGTCATCATCCTCTCTCTGTCCCTCTCTCCCTTCCTCTCTTTCTCCGTGTGCAGTATAACACACCGTTATACCCCATTGTGTACAAAGCGACGCAAGGGATTACGCACGGTGGAATTGGATTTTTCGTTCGTATATATATATATATATACACATACATACACCGTTGTGGTATGGGGGTAGTATATGTGATCTATTTCTTAATCGACGAGATTACGGATCGGATTGTGTTTGGTTAGGTGTGCATACCAGCACGTGTATATATATACACGTGGTAGCTAATGGGGTTGTTTCTTTCAATGGAGGAGATTGGAGGAGGAGGAGGGAGGACGATGTAGTTGTTTGATTAGGGGTTGGTGATGCGAGGTTGATGCAGGGTTGAAGGATAGATAGATGCGTATAGGGATCGTTAGATGGTGATAGTTGGTATGACTTTGAGATGGTATAGAGGGGAAGAGGCTTGATTAGAGTTAATTGGGTTGTTTTTGTATAATATTGTCAGGGTTTCTGGAATAGTTACGGTAAATGGTTTGTAATGAATGTCAATTGCAAGGAAGTGACCTTTTTTAGTGTAACGTAGTTTCGGGTAATCTTAGTCGATATGCAGTTTCAATTAATTTCAAATATATATATAGAACGAATCTATGCGACAAATTAAAAGGCTGATCCATTTTTCTTTTATTCTACTAGAAATTACATTTGCAAAAGCTCTTGATTAATAAAACTCTCAATTTTAACTCCAATATCCAACGAAATTTCATATACAATTTACAATCCGTCGTCGAAAAACACTGCATAATCGTCCTCTTCCACAATTCTCATCTCTAAAATCATCTCAATTACAGCATTGATTTTCACCGTTCTCCCTCTCGTTCGCATAATTGAACGAGCCATCCCGTTAAAATACCTCGCAGAGAGCGAAAGCAACGCAGCGCACTTTTCCGGCCTCTCGGTCATTCCGCTATTCTACGGAAAACTGATTCTCTCTCTCTCTCTCTCTCTCTCTCTCTCTCTCTCTCCGCGTATTTCATTATTACCACAAAAAGCGCATCACTCTACCATCGCTGCTGATGATTAAATTCGGCATCCACAGCAGTGAAATACAATTTTCTCCCTCTCTCTCTCTCTCTTTCTCTTTCAACCGCGCATTTATACAACCGAGTAGGGAGAAATTCGGTATCATGCAAATCCCCGCAAGATTCGTCACTCGCAATCCGATTGGCCGCACGTAAAATATATATATACATAACCCGGCAGCAGCAGCGTCCATATATATATATAGGAAAAGTTCGCATCCGCGCGTAATGATGACGACAAAGGATACAACGTATATATATACATATATATACATACATATACACACAACGAATGCACATCGGTACGCAAAGGTATTCCGTGTGTTTTGTTGTTACTGCGCGGCGGACGGATTCTCTCTCTCATTCGGAAATCCGCTTATATATACGCGCGCGGCGCGCGTCGTTCCATCACACGCGAGTACAATGCGAGCACCGTTCTGGCAATGCCACAGCAACAGCCATCGGTATAGCGTGATAATTCAAGCTCCAAAGCAAACATTGCAGGATCGACGTTTGCGTTTATAACGCGATGGGTGTAGAACGAGAGGGAGAGAGAGAGAGAAATTGGAACGTTAGGATGGTTTCGGGTGTACTCTCTGTACTGTGCGCATGATGAAAATTTATATATGCATGAAAGTGGGAGTCGCTTTTTGACCCTCCGGTGTGTTAACTCTTTTAAACGGTTCGTGCGCATCGACGTATATGCTTCAATCTGCTGCGAATTTGAATTTTACGTCGAATTTTATATATACATCGGGCAACGTATAGGTGTTGTTGTGATTTTCCAGGATTTTATCCGATTAAAAATTTTGTTATATATATATATATATATATATATATATATATATATTTTGTTCGTTATGAATATGCAGCTGTTAAACTATAATAACATTTTCATCGATTTATTTATTGAATTACATTAATGACGCTTAAAATGTTCTCGAATTATTATACACAATTTCAATTTTAATGTAATTTTTCAGTATATATATAAAGCAAATTTCCACCGTTGTATCGCAACTTACGCGATGTCATATATATATAAATCTCACATAAAATCAGATTCGAGGAACAACGGACACGCATAAGCTGGCCTAACTAATCAGCGCCAACCAACCGCCATGCGCGGTTGATAAAAAAAAAGAGGTCGTGAAATTTCGTCGAAACGAAAAAGTTTCTCATACGCTCTCATGACGATGAATTAAGCGCCGTCGCTGCGGTCTGTATATTGTATGTGTCGTCACTCGACCACGTCTCATTCAATCACACTCGGGGCAATAACGTCGAGCGTGCAGCACCCGAGAGGAGTAGATAGAGCTCGGTCAGCGCAATGGCGTTATTTCTTCTTTTTTTTTCTTTTGCTCAGTTGTATTGTTTTAAATGCTGTTGACCGCTATATACGACGGCTGGGGTCTTTCACATTGTGGGTGTTTTTGTTTTTCGTTTTTTATAGGATTTTTAATAACGATCACGTTGTTATTCTAACCTTTTATATATACAATATATTAACTATTATATTATAAGAACCTTGGTCATTACGCATTACACAGAAAACCTTGTATATATAATAACCTCACCACCCACTTTATTTCCTATAAACATAAAATATAGACACAATTCGCACACTCACATATACATCGCCACTATATACGCACAAATCCTCGTCCCATATCACACATCACCACTGTGAATTCCACTTCAGTTCTCGCGCGCATTCGTTTAATTGCTCGTTTCCTGTCCCCACCCGACCGCGAGAAAAACGAGCTCGGTCAGCCTCTCTTTCTCTCTTTTACGACCGACGCATCTTTGACCCATCTCTCGTCGTGCATGCGCGTCATCGTCAGTGCGGCGCGGCTGAATGAACGCGGCTACTGCTGCTGCTTTCCCTCCTCCTCCTCGGTTTTTTTTTATGCCTTACGCGTAAGTCGGTCTTTCTCAATGAATCGCGAAGAGTAAAAGAGAGAGACGAGAGCAGAGTAAGTTTTTGCAAGACGCCGCCGTCGCCGCCGTCGGTTAGCTTGTATATAGCAATGTGGTGTTCGTGGAATCGCGCGCACTTTGGTGGAGTCGCGCTTGGGTGTATATGTTGCGACAGAAGAGGTTTTGCATCTGATTGTTGAAGTAGGTTTGATCATGTTTTTTGCTGCGCGAGTTGGTTGGGTTGGTTCATGGGATTGGTCGTCGTGGGAGACGTACTCTATTATTTTTTATTAAAGGAATTTCGTCACTTTTGTAGATTTATACGTTTAGTACAAGAGAGTTAATTTTAAATCACGTATAAAAACTACTGTATTTTGATTTATAAAAATATATATTTTTTTGCTAAAAAAGTCATTCGCTATTGTGAAAATTACATCACGAAAATGTTTGTCATCATCAAAATGCAAAAGAATCTTTAACGAATCTTGATCCGTTCACTTGCGTAACCTTGTTTAAAAAAACTCCAACGAAAACTGATTCAGCGGAAAAACACTTTAGATTTAGTTCGCTCGGTGAGCGGGAGGAGGGGGGAAAGAACCGTGAATCATTAATTTAGCCTCCTCTCTTGCGCGCCATCCGGGAAAATGAAACCGTTGAATTTTTCACGGAAATTTCTGGAAATATTCGACAATTAACCTAATTAAACCATTTTTTTATACGCGTGCAATCATCCGGTAAGAGAGCCGTCGTATTGGTACGACGATGATTTTTCCAAATCGATAGGTTCGATTGCGTGCTCGGCCTTCCGTGTCTTTATTCATTTCTCAATCGAACACGAGAGAGATAGAAGGAGGGAACGTGATTATAAGCCTTTTCTAGATCACATTATTGCGCGTGCGCGCGTAAAAGTCTGCACACGAGAGACTATATATCCTTGCCTGCAACCTGTGCGATTGAATTCGACAAACTAATTTATCTGGCTTTTACATTTCTCCAGTTCGCTGCAATGCTTGATGCTACTATACTGCCTGCCCTATTGAAGTCGCCTGAAAAGGCGAAAATGGAAAAAATTTAATTGCCTCTCCCTCTCTCTCTCTCTCTCTTTTGCTCTGCGCACACTAACGTATTTTTTTTTATTCCAGCTCTCGAATTGCAGTTCTATTTTTAATTCCCTTCCCTCAGTGTCGAATGTCTATATTAGTTGGTTATACGAGAGAAATTTTCCACCACGACTTCTATTCATCTCGTAATTTTTTATTCTCCCTCCCATCATTATATAGCTTTCTCTATATTTGTACCCATAACGATAATATTGATATCGACAACGCACAGTCGCACTCTTCCTTGTTATTAATCAACAAAAATTCCGTCATCTCATTCCGCATATAGTTACGCGGACGACGAATTAATGTTTTTGTTTTGATACCCGCGTGCACAGTTGTGCCACGAGACGCGCGTCATTCGGTCGCGGCTATTCATTCCACTGCCCCCGCGCATGATCGAAAGGCAACAATGGAAATAGAACGCAATCTAAAAACAATGATCCTAGGCCAATAACAAACTTCCCTTTTCCCTCTTGCTTTCTCTCTTGTTTTTCACCCCGTATCTTCCCAAAAATATACTCTTCATTGCTCGAGAGAAGAAAAAAAATGACCATCAGCACTTAATAACCCGCTAATGATTACCTCCTGCGTCTGTGTTTCTATATATATACGTATATTTCCGAGTCCATAGAAAACCCGACAATAATCCAAAATAATCCGTCTTCCGATATCCAATTATCTCTCTATACGTTTGTGCGTTTCTCTCTCTCTCTCTCTCTTTGCTATCGGAGAATGCGAGAAACGGAAATCAATTACACGTCGTGAGTGTATAAAAGAAAAGCCGAAGTGGCGCCACACATCATTAAGTGGAAAAATCGCGCGTGTGCGCGCTAAACGCTGCTCTGTTACTTGCAAGCGGCCAACTCATTACGCAATGGAGGCGTACGCACATGTGTGTGTGTGTGTGTGTGAAGAGACTGATGGCTTTTTAATTACCGACGAGTGCTGCAGCGTTCTCCTCTTTTTCGGAGTATTTCCGGAACAGCAGTATATACGCTCATTGTACGCTGTATCGTTTTGTAGAATAAGGCTGCAGTTTCTTCTTCTTCTTCGTTGGAGAGCATTTTTTTTTCGAGATGTTCTATTTTTGAAGACCGCGTGTTCGGAGTTATGCCGTTTGATTGTTTTCTAATGGTCTACGCGCGCGCGCGTGTGTGTGCTTGGATTTTTAAAGGCAGTTGGATAGGGGAGTAATAAATTTTTATTTACTTCGAGATGCAAGGAAATGTGCGTGTATGTTTTCCACTTCAATTTAATAAGCTCGACCCTTTACTTATACTACTTTTAAGCTTTTACACACACTACCATAAAAAAAATATCGAGAAAAAACATCTGCGCGTTTTTTTCCTAAAAAAAAGGGAAGGATTTAGTTGAATGATAAATCGATAAAACCAGTCCATCTCTCCTATACCACTCCACAACCTCCGACATTCATTCATTCATTCATTTCTCACACCACAACACGACGGGCAATGAAACTCCACTAAACCCTCGAAAAACAATCAACCGTGTCCATTCTGCCTTCGATCCACCCACAATATCACCACTATTACCACTACCACGTGCACAGACACACACACATACCAAAGGTCAGGGGCATGAAACACGCGTGCGGCGCGTTAATATATACGACACGCGCCGTGCGCGCACGCGTGGCTACATATATATATATATATATATATATATACGCCCACGTAAAGGGCAGAAGTACTAAAACTCCTGCGCGCGCGCGGCGTTGCACTAAATCACTCGAAGCGCGCGTGTATCAACGCCGGCCGTTCAGGATTATATGTGTAGAGAGAGAGAGATGCGTATAGAAGCGCATATGATGCATATACGCCGCTACGATGGTCTCTTGAAGAGTGCATCGGCTTTTCCGTGTATATATGGTATATAGTAGGTTGTATATTCGATGGGGAGTGCGATGGATATTGTTGCGGCGCTTTTTGGGGGGAAATATAAGAGCCGTTGGGGGGTTTTTGAGGGGAGAACGAGAGTGTTGCGGGGGTTTTGGGAGTTTGAAAATGGTGGGGAGTTTTGGAAAAAAACGTATAGGTAGGTAACGAATAGTGAAATAAATTTTTCGTTTGCATTTAAGGATTTTTTGGTTTATTGTTATTTTTGTTATTTTTGTAAAAGTATACGTGTAACCTCGTAACGTTAATGCAAATTTACTAAACCGCAATATAGCAGTATTAAATTCAGATATATACCGCAGTGTATACATAAAATTTAATAAAACCAACGTCGTAATACCACATTTAATACGCGTATGTATATACTACGCCTACGAAACCATAACCCAATCAACTCCAAAACGAAAAGAAAAAACTCGTAATAATAAAGATTCTTTTGACATTAAACACAAATCTTTTTCAAATCTAGATACCTTTCGTAACCACATGTGTGTATATACGCATACCGGAGAAAATGCGAAAGAAACAAGGACGAATCAACGAAATAAAAACAGGAAAGAAACGCGCGTCACAAACTAGGCGCATAGGGGATTATCCCTTTCGCGTCGGTTGCCAGCGTGCGATTTCACGGACGCGGGGGTGTGTACAGTGCCGGTATACTATAATACACAGATGTCACGCGCTCTGTACGGAGAAAGCGAACGAGTTTGTTATTATGTAGACGAGCGTGTGTGTGGCTGCACGCGTGCGTTCATTTTAATTTTATTGAGAGCGAGAGAGGTTGGAGAGCTTTGGATTTATGCGTACGCATGTGTGTGTGAGCGTGGATTTGTACTGCGAAGGGATGTATATTATTAGGGCGAGAAAGTGATTGGGTTGCGGGTTTGTTGGAGGCGAGGGCAAATTTTTCTTTTTTTTTTAGCTTTTTTTTTAATTAATTTTTTCTTTTGACGTGGGAGTTGAAGCGGATATGGTTATGTATATTTACGCTCGATAAACGTATTTTATTTAAAAAAAAAAACATGAGTGAATTGACTATTGAAAGTTTGACGTGTAGTTTAGTCTGCGTCAGACGTTATTTTTAGAGCTGCAGCTCACATGTCTATGTATATATAACGAACGTTTATACATTTGAATGGTTAATTTTTCGATATATTTTAAGGCTGCTGCGAATAAATTGAAGTAATTTATTATTCCCGCGGTTATTTATATATATTAATATCTAAATAGTTGTACACGTTAAATGGATTTGCATTGCAAAATAATCCTCAACGCGCGCCCGCGCTTTACTTGCCTTATCTTGTACACGGGTTATATTATTCAAAACTTCTTATTAATTTACATAGTGAATTTCTGTTAGCCTCCATTTCTCATAGCGTTATAATATTATACACCAACAAAAATATGTATACGAGATCGCGTATATACACGGATAAATTGAATTGACCAATACATGCGTATATACTTTCTATACACGCTCTCATTCGCCTCTCATCTCGCATAAACCGTGCATTTCTAAATAGTAGCCGCGCGCCGACATATCAATATTGATATAAATTTAGCAAACTACACGCGCGACATGAAAAATTGTCGAACAGATTTCCTTATCGCGCGCCGCTTAATAACGCTAATAAATTTTCAGAACAAACTTCGGTATAAACCCACGCTATATTATGTTGTATTAGCATCTGTGCAATCAATGTGAAAAAAAAATCAAGCGTTCTCGTATAAATCATATCATCGAGAGGCGAAAGCTCACTTTATACTATACAACGCGTATCGAAATTATTATACAAATTAGTCCTGATTACACGCGCGTTCCGTACTTTATCTCTCTCTCTCTCTCTCTCTTCACCGATATCCGGTATGTGTGCACGAACAATTTGTCACTCGAATTCCCGCGAGTGGACAACGCTAACCATTGTGTATATGTGAGGGAGTGTAAAAAGAGCCGTATGTGGTGCTGCGCACCGGAAGTATATATATATATATATAGAAAGAGCGCGAAATGTTGAATCATCCTTGAGAGAGAGACAGTTTCGGCGAATTAACCGCGCGCGCATGTTGGTGCAAGCAATCGTAGTAGAGATTACGTCGGCCGGATTTCTTTCGAAATTCGAGGAGGAGGAAAAAGAAGCTTCTCGTCATAAGATTGCGTCGCAATGTGCACTGGCTTGTTAAATACATATTTCTTTACAAGAACAAAATTACGGTATATATAGTTTTTGAATGATTTTACGTATTTCTTTGAACTTTTCCAATATATAACGTAAATAATATAAGATAAATAAAAATCAAAATGAAAAATATCAATTGCGACATGTAAACGCATATTGTATCAAAGAATATTACACCGTCTTTATACATCCGCCTACGCGTAGGATACATTTCGTGGAAAATATTATTATATATACTTATATATACTATACGCTGAATCACAGTTCCGCAACGTATAATAACGAGAGGCCTTTGAGTATATCACGCGTACAAGTGGAACTTGTATATACACATATAAACCGTGAATCGATCGCGGCGCTAGTCTGTTCTCGCCCTCCCGACCGGTATTATCAACAAATTAATCGATCTCTATAATGCTGAATAATACATCAAGTTTATTGGAAAGAGAGCGAAGTTATGTCAATCGTTCTATATACACTTATAACACGTGGGAGGCTGAAACGTTTAGAATAACGAGCGAGCAATCTGTTTTTTTTTTCTTCGCCCTATACTGAATGAACCGATAAACGGAACAATCATATAATTATCACGTTGTTGGAAGTATGTATATATATATATAAAAGAATAATAATTTACGATCGGTATGATTCGTTTTTTTTCGTTTTTTTTAATAAACGTTGTATCTATCGCCATCTCTGCGTATTATATAGAAACCTTTCATTAAACAATGAGAACAATAACGACTATATGTCGCGCGCGCGAAAGAGAGAGAGAGAGAGAGACAAACAGCAATGAAAGCAGTAATGGAATTTCAATAAAAGTTTATTTATGCACTTACACAACGCGCCTGATACTTATAAGCTCAGTCGTGCGATGTCGATCATTAATTAACAGCCAACAAAGCCAATTTCTATAGCACGCCCAAACCATATCCATTACATCTCTACTCTACTATCCTATACCTATATAGCGTGAAGTCAAACGTATACATACATACAGTTCGAGTCTTCACATCGTTGAAACTTTCCCGAGAGAGTCTCAGATACACATCTATGGAGAAAGATCCGCATTCGTATTCGCGACGATCGTCGTCTTTCTTTTCTCTCTCTTTCGCGCTTGGCCATTATATTCCCTTAGCTTCTGGGAAAGTTCGTGCGCGGGCGCGATCATGCGATATCGTCGTGGAAAGCCAAAGGAATACGAATGCTTGGCGATTTGTCGACGTTCTTTCTTTCACTGGGTATGTCTATAAGGACCGATCTTTCGAGAGAAAGTTTCGAGTGAGATGAATATATAAGCGTATGTATATTTACTGTTTTAAAGGTCGCCAATGTAAGTATATGTGGTAACCGTAAAATAGAGAATTTTATCAATATAGACGCATTATTAGGTAAATATATTGTTTTGTAATCCAAGCTATTATATACGCGCGGTAATCTGTAGACATAAATTGTAACAGCTAATTTTATATGCACGCGGCGGATTACATTAATTACCTCGCAACATATTCATACACCCACAGTCTCTGCAACAACAAATAACAACCCTCCGAGATTATATTCCACAACGTAGTATAAAAAAACAACAACAACAATAAAAACAACCACGACGAGTAGAGAGTCGTAAACAGGAACGAAAGCTAGTTTCGCGACCCAATTTATCCAGAAGGGTATATAGAACGGTTGCCTCGATTTCGGCACAGTACGGTGCGGCGACGCTTTTGAATTTTTCAGGCGCCACGGCGCGTGTAAAAGTGGACACGCTGCTACCGCCGGTGCGGTAACCCGTTTGCTATTTTAGAGCTGCTGCTGCTGCCGCGCTGTGTGGCAATGAATTTTCACCCCTCGGGTGTTTAAAAGTGAAAAAGAGACAGCAGACGCGGCGGTAGTAGTCTTCAAGGGAATAGACGCGACTCGACGACGGTTTTGGTGCTGAATTTTTCATGTATAGAAGGTTTTAGGGCGGAAAATAAGGTAAAAGTGTAACGTTCGTAGATATATAGTTATATTTAATTGGCTTTATATAGCGTTCAATAATATATAACGTAAACGTTATTACCCATACATCGCGGTTTATGCGTTGACTCCATTGATTTAATTAATTAATTCGAATATTCAAAGGCCATAATAACACAACCAGAGTATAATGGACCATAACAGGCTGCATACAACGAGCGGTTGAATTCAAACATACGCGAAACGTAGTTCACAAAGAAGCGTTATATACAATATAAAGGCATAACGCATACGGGGAGTATATATATATAAGCGCGAACATCGCACGGGATGTACATTACTGGGCCCGTTAATCGACGCATTACAAAATCATTGCGACCCCCCGCCGCTATACGTCGATATAGCCCAATAATAAGCGGAGCATGTCGCTTGATCGATGACGGTTTCGAGAGAACCTCGCGGCGGCGGGCTGATTAAAATGAATGACTTTTGGTATAAAAGTGAGCGCGCGCAGTGAGAGAAACAATATGTGAACGAGTGTAGTGTTCCTTCGAGGGATTATAGGAAGGGTTATAATCGAAGGTATTATATATACATATAATCAATGCGTAACGGAAAAAATTATATATATAAATGTGTAATATAATGGTAGGGTGAAAAAGTATAGATGAGAAGATCGTCTTATACCAAATTATAGACAATTATATAACTTACGTTTGCTCTTATATCTATAAATCAACGACGCACGTATATACGTAACCGCACCCTTTTGACAAAAAACCTAACGAAATCACGCGCTCGCGTGCGCGTTACCATTATACCATTGCAATCCCATCTATATATATACTCATTCCATCAACTTGAAACCACTAATTACCACCTCAATACCGCCCAAAACTACCCCAAAAGAAGAAGAAGAAAGAAAGAAAAAAAAACATACCTCCGCGTTTAGCTTTTGCACATATATATATATATATATATATATATATATATATATATATACTACTACACCCCCTCCGGGCATCATACCCTCAATTAGCGCTGCGGACCGTTCAGCCCGCGGCATATATACACACACACACACACACACACACGTACACGGTAATTGGGCCTCAAAGCCGTGCCACCCGCGACTCTCTCAAACTGTACGTATAGTATACATATACACATACACATAGCCGTATGTATATATAGACACATGGGCACACACAGTTCTCTCCCCAGCATGGCACACAGCAGGGCGCCATATAGCCGAGGAGAGGATCGAGGCGACCGCGGGGGGTGCGAGAGAGTATAGTGCGCGATTAGAGAGAAGAACCGGCCATCTGCCCTTGCTCTCTTTTAAATGCTCGTTTGTCCGGCAGCAAGCAGCAGCAGCAGCCGTTTGATAGTCGTAAAGTATTCGAGGGATGGACGAACGGTACGTATATAGGTATACATGTATTGAGAGGAGTGGACGAACGGAGATTATGATGTTATTGTCAAGAGCGTTCGCTCGGTTGCTGCTGCTGCTGCTGCTGTCAATGCTGCGACGACGCGATTATTTCGTGTATATTGTATGAGTGTGTATATTGGCGACGATGCTGGTGACAGTGGTGGTGGCAAACGATTATTTTGTCGCTTTCGCGGATGTGAATGGGAGGTAAATGAAGTGACCAGGGAAAGGTATAACGTGTGTATTGTGTGCGTATAGCTGCGCGTGCGGTTAACACAAGGGGTTTGTTGATATATACACGGTTGGTTGAATATTCTTATACTTTTTTTCTTTTTAGATTGGTGTATGTGAGTATAAGGTAAGTTAATAACATGTAGTCATTGAGAAATTTCGCTATTGCATGCGATGATGCTGTGGTGTGTTGGATACATATATAATAGAACTTTTTTTTCTAAAGGTATAGGGAGAGGGATATTAAAGAAAGATTATGAATCTTTTATTATTACGACGGAAAGTGGAAAATCAGAGTGTGGCTGTGTGTATATATATATATTGAAGCCGAGTCAACATTTGACAAATGACCCACTCTTTCCCTCACCGCGCGTCATTCGAAACTTTATTAAAACTTAATAACGCGCCATTCAACGTGTATATAGATCTATTCCTTTATAAATAAGACTCATATGTATATATAACTTGGCCTCTCCTCACCAATTGTACGACCTCCATATATTAAAGCATTCTCATAACAATTTCTTTTACATTTTCGACTCAGTCATCACACGAACGCGCCTGATCTTTTTCTATATAACTATTTCCATTCCATCGTTTTCCACTTTTTCGCTTCAACATAGCATCAAGAGCGCGCGCCTTTCGCGTCCGTTTCCGGAGGGCCAGAAGGGAAACGGAGATTTAATACGCGAGAAAATTCGTTCGTTCGCTACGCCTATACTATCTTTCTTTTTTTTCAGAAGCGTAAGCGCACTCGCGTAGATATAGGAGAGAAAAGAAGGTTGCGTCAGTTATAAATCGATTCAACTCGAATTGGAATGAAATTTAGATGTCCTGCTGGGAACAACTGTTTTCGAGATGGAGAACGACTGTGTGGATGTTTGTGAGATCGTTCGGAGATGATATCGTGGGAATGATTATGTAGATTTAAGGATGAGGTTAATGGTTGCAATTTGTTTTCTCGAAGGAAGGAGGAATGTAGGTGAAGGTATATAGGTATTTAATGGTGAAAGCACAGTTTGTAGAACACGTGATAACACTAATTTTTGTTACCTTTTAGGAGTAATCTAATTAATCATAGCTCTAAGCGTTAATCAATTCGTTATGTTTATCATCATCAACTTGTAGCGGTTTTATATGAGTAATACAATTTAAATATAACTCTACAATTATAATCTATATAATTAATCAAAACACTTTTTTAAAATATACTTCCTCAAAAATAGTTTACCCGATGACATCCCAATACACTAAAACTTCACAACTCACCAAACCTTTATTGTCGCATTCGCCTACAACGTCTTATTTACATTTCAACCCACATCTCCGTATATACCGCATGAGCCACGCGCACTAACCGCCTAATTCGAAAATCAATCAGGCAGTCCAATAAATAAAGCAAATTATCTCACTCGCTAGCTCGCTCTTTCTCTCTCTCTCATTCTCCCGGCGGACTCTTTACCTTATCCGTGCCTTTAATTACGGCATTAGAATTACCTCGTGGAATTAAACTCGCAAATTAGTTCTTTCCCCTTCCTTCGCCTCCCCCCTCATCTCGTTCTTCTTTCTATATACTGCAACCGTTGTGTCGTCTACACATCATCCATATATACCAGCTCACCTCAATGCACACTGTACATACCCGCACCTCCTTACGTTAAAAAAAAAAAGGCTCTGTGCACCGGCGTCTCAAGTACTTACGCGCTTCGTCGTCCACTTCGCAAAGAAGAGAGAGAGAGAGAGAGAGAGAGAAAAAAAAGTCGGCGCGAGAATCCGTTGCATAAGGTTAAGAGACAGCCGCCGCACTCTCAAGAGGTATATATAGTGCTCTATACAACACTGCAAGAGCGAGAGTATATATATATATATAGTCGATCAATCGAGCCGCGTATAGTCCCGCACGTATATATATAAGCGCGAGCGTTGCAAAAAAGGAGAGAGACCCTCGACGACGTTGGCTATATGCTCCTTTTCTCGGCGGAGCCCCTCCTTTGTGGAGACTATACGTATAGTGCACATACTACGCCGTTGTGCAATTAATCGGCGACGACGGCGGCGGCGATACTGCAGAGAACTGCATGCGGCAGTGACGACGACAAGTCAATCGTTCTTTCGAGAACGATGCTAAAGCGGTGGTGACCGGTCGCGCTAATGTGGTTCGAGAAAAGTTTCAAGATGTGTGACGTACGTATAGATACGTTATATAGGTGCGGATGTATTGTAGAGGTATAGTTTGTATATAACCGCGAGGGATGATTGTCCGAAGGATTCCAGGCTGGATTATATAGACTGAGGAGATATTCGCGTTGGTGCGAGGTGAATTTTTGGAATTACTCGTATATATACGGACGAGTTTGTTGCAACGAGGGATCGTTAGATCTGAATAAAATTCGCATAAGTCGCGATTGGACGCCAATTATCGTTAATTAAGACGATTGGTAAAAAAAAGGGAGAGAGAGAGAGAGACTGAACTGCCCGTAGTGTAAATTCTTTGCACGCACGTGAGATTTATAGGGGTTTCGTGATCTATTTGGTCGCTTATCTATATATATATATATAATAAACATATATTTAGTTAATCAATCGCGTGAGATGTGTAATAAAACGAGCTTAAACTTAACCGATAGATTATGTTTTTTTCCCATGACGGAATTTCGAGCGAAATAAATATTCACGATTCATCTATCAATATCCCGCGACCACGGTACCATATTCAAAACGTTTCAATTATCCACGCCTATACTTGTATATATATATATATATAAAACCGCACTCGTCATATTATACACATATACACACCCAACCCGATAAGCGCGACCACACCTCCAAAATCTGCATAATCATGGGAAGCACCAACCTCGACGATCATCATCGTCATCATCTCTCCCATGGTATACGGAAAACCACCCTTCGATATAAACAATACACACTCCCCGACCGCAGTATCATCACAACATATATACGTAATCGCAAAATATGCTGTGCATAGCGCTCATAAAGAAGCATTAATCAGTAGATATATACCTATATATAAGAGACGCCCTTTTATTTCCCGCGAGCGAGCAAGCGACCGAAAATGAAACTTTTCCCATGCACTCGTATGCGCTTTTCTCATGCACTTATACACGTACGTACGTATATATAAGAGCTGATTTACGGTGCACGGGCAGGTAAAAATCACAAACCAACGTTCACGCGAGCGAAAGGGGTGAGTGACCCCGATGGTTGGTGGTGCAGTCGCGTTCGCTCGACTATGCGCTTTACGAGCGTTGGGGGAAGAGAGAGAGAGAGAGAGAGAGAAGGTCTTTTACGAGCGCCAGGGAGAGAAAGAGATATAGAGGGAATAGGCAAGACTCGTTTTGAATTTAGAGTCTGCGGCGCGAGTATGAGCAAGAGAGAGCCGTTGCATGCGCGTTTACCTTATAGTCTGCGGGTATATACAGAGAGAGAGAGAGAGTCGCGGCGACGACGACGATTTTCCGATTGACCGAATTGCGGTACACGCGTAGACCATGCGTCCACGTGAATATATATACAGATGTTTATCTGTTTGCTCACTGTGTAAAGTTTGGCTTTGGGTTTATGCGAGATGAGCGCCGGCCGCGGTTGCAAAGGGGGATGACGCTGGTGTATAGTGCGGATGTATAGACGTATAACGCATGCACACGCAGGCAGGCAGGCAGTTTTCGAGTTACGCACGCGTGGTTAACTTTTACAACCGATGTGGTGTGCGCGCTGCGCACTCCTCATTCAAGTTGAGGGTTCTGATGATTAGTTTGGAATGTATAGAATACACGAAATACATATATATATAGTACACGCTTTTCTTCTTCAAAAAGTACCATTATTATATCATTATAAAATATTTTAAAATTTATCTAAGCTTCATCTTCGCGCGCTTAACACCAGCAGCAGCATCCTTATATATTTCCACTTTGGCGACCAACGACCGCGGCGTATATATATATATACACGTCGAGAAGAGGGACGACGTTAGGGTCCCCGGGGGTCAACTGCACCGCGCGTGCAATTCGCGAAACGCCAATGGCATTCCTGCGTGCGGCATTCCGCGAGGGCTTTTGTTACCAGCTCCCGCTGTTGCTGCTGTTGGATACTTTCGAGGGCTCGTAAAAACGTGCGATCCTTATGGTTTTTTCTTTTTTTACGAGGACTGAAGAGTGTCGGTGTGTAATGCTGACGACACGAAACGATAAGTGCGTTATTATTAATTTGTGAAAATAATCAAATTAGACGAAAATATTATATACCTATCGAAGAGA
Organism: Torymus tubicola; assembly: GCA_035583055.1. Taxonomy (NCBI): domain Eukaryota; kingdom Metazoa; phylum Arthropoda; class Insecta; order Hymenoptera; family Torymidae; genus Torymus; species Torymus tubicola. Next base: position 35 of record JAWWEQ010052086.1, on the reverse strand, counting down.
TATTTTAACTGTGCCACGTGCGATTGTTATATATA
>JAWWEQ010052065.1:0-71903 GCA_035583055.1 Torymus tubicola | reverse complement strand
ATCATCACTATTATAACTTTTAATATAATTTTTGAATTTTTAACGATTTTGGTGTAGTGTTTACAAGAGAGCAGGACTTAAACACGTCTGTACAGTAGGACGGTCTTTTGAATTTAATATAGTAGAAAATCGGTGTACTCACGTAGTCGTTTGCAGGTCGCGTTACCGTTGACTGATGTAAGTGCAGGCTGTTGTTGGGAAGCGTCCTTCCTAGTCGACAATGACGAGGCTGGACCCGGGGATTGCGTCGGTCACTGGAATACCCGTATATAGGACGATCGCGTGCGCGCGGTTCGACGGCCCGAGAGAATCTAATTCCAAATTGAGTTGAGCGCGACTTTGCAATGAATTCAAATTTTTACAGATTATAGCTATTTATATTCTGCATTATTGCGATTTTTCTCAAAGAAATTGACCATTTAGTTTGGGAGCTATAAGCTTTAAAAAAAAAAACACATTTGTGTTAATAACAAAAGAACCGTGATAGCTATAGAATTTCTTTTTTTTCTAAATATAGATTTTTTTATGCTCTTTCGAATAATATCCATCCGATTAAAATATCTCGATTCTATCCTTAAAAAAAGCAAAAATAAATTTTGAGAAAATAAATAATTCGAAATAAAACAAAAACGCATGGGTCAAATAAAAAAAATGGATTTTTGACCACCGTCACATAAAAAAAACAAAAAAATGAGATCTGTCCGGTTAAAATCGACCGAGTAGAAGCTGAGATCCAGGCGTATACACACACACACACACACACACACACACACACACACACACACACACACACACACACACACACACACGCACGCAAACACACAAACACACACCCATACAGACATTTTTCAAAAACCATGTATTTTAATTCCTAACACCTCAGAAAACAATTAGAACATGTTTTTACAACAACTCAAAAAACTACTATCACAAAGCTTCCTCTAGGAGGAAGCAAAATATTCTTAAAAACATAACATTGTGAATCGGAATAGTGAGAAAGAATTTTTTTGGTCACATCCAGCGATGAGTCATTTCCTATTTTCTCGTTTTTGCAGGTCTTTTACAGCTATAAAATAGTTTAAATTATGTAGAAATGAAAATGTAGTATACCTAAAAAATGTATTTTTTCTGTTCTTTGAAATAGGAAAAACCGTTAATTTAGCATTTTTTCGCGATTTTTCGCGTGTTTTAGGGCAATAAAAATGGGTCAATTACCAAAAAAATAATAATGTAATGCACAGAAAAATTGTATTTTTTCCGTTCTTTGCAATGGCATTTAAACTTTTTAGTTAGCTCCTGCAGTTTTTATTTGAAATGAGAAAAAACGTTACCTTAGCATTTTTTCACGATTTTTCACGTGTTTTACTGCTATAAAAATGGGTTAAATCGTAGAAAAATAAATATGTGGGACATGAATAACATGTATCTCTTCCCGTTTTTTACAATGGCATTGAAGTTTTTAATCCAGCTCACATAGTTTTTGTTTAAAATGCCAAAAACCCGCTATTTTCTTATTTTTTTGCATATTGCAGGGTTATTACAATCGTAAATAGCCTGGCGGCACGCGAAAAAAATGCTATCAAATTCTATCAAGCGGCAAACTTATTTTTTTTTGTTACTGAAACTATATATCAGTCGACTTCTGAAAAGAAAAAATATTGGTAAATAACGAACACCCTAATATATATGGGTCATTTCACGTCAATTGTCGAAGGTCAAAATTTTAAAAATGCACATAATTTTTTTAATTGTTCCAAATCAGCCTCAGAAAACAAATGTAAAATTTTAGAGCAATATATTTTGTATAGTAAGTTATATGGGAAAACTTTTACATTTTAAGAAATCTTTTACCTTTTTTTTGGTAAAATCAATTATGTCGTATTCACCTTTTTTACAGTTTGAATATTGTATTTCAAAATATTAATACCAAAAAAATATTTTATTAATAAAAAAAAAAATTTTAATAATTCTTCTTGGAATTTGTAAACTTTTTTCTATATAACGTACTATACAAAAAGTTTCAAGTTTGTGAGTTAAAGAATCATATAAATTGAAAAATTTTCAAAAACTCAAATTTTTCAAATTTTCAAAAAAATCTAACTCATGAACGGTTACATATTTTGCTTTAAAATTTTACAATTGAGCAATTTTAAAATTTTGAAGTGTACAGTTGACATGAAATGACATATATATATAAAATAAAGATACTGAATAAATAAATACTATAATTATAGGGTTTATATATACTATATGTATGAATTCGGAAAGATTTTAAATCAAGTTCTAGTTGATATGTTTTCGGATTAGCACCTTTTCAAAGTTGATTTCTAGTTCGCGCCCATCTTTTCATCGTGAATCTAAAGTTTATGAATTTTATTCACTTACCTGTGGAGAAGAAGATAAAAGAGTTTTTTGAAAAATTAATAAGCAATGGGTGCTTATGAAATCTATAATTAATTGGACACTAAAATACTTTGGTTCGGATAGCATGAATCCATTGAAATGGGCGGGAACACTAAACCTGCATTAGAAAATGCTAATTACTGGACGTATGCGTAACGCTTTTCTTAATCATCTTCTCCCGTTTTTTGGATTGCAAAAAAAACTTCATAGTAACTTAATCAAATAATGAATAGCTTAAAGTCTTAAAAGATATATAGACCAGCGAAACATGAACAAAATTTAATTGTCTTCATACAATTTACAGCTTTATATACTATAAAATATAAATTAAAACCGTTATTTTGTCATGTGATTACCTCTTTCACTCATATAATAACTATATAATAAATCGCTTGTTACTAGATTTTTAATGGCTTTGTGAGTGGTAAAACGTGGAGACCATTTTTGCGGTCAACAAATGTAAAAAGTAGGTTGAAAACACGTTTCCCCTTACGGTAGAAAACTGATAAATACTATTCAAAATATGATTTCAATTTGTACCAAGGTAATGGTTATGTTTATTTAAAAATCAGTATAGCAATAAAACATTTACATTCTTTTCGCATTCTTTGTTGATGATTCTTTAACGTATTTTTTGATTAAGCTTAAGTCTTCATTGTAGTTTTCTATGAACAAATTTCAAGTTGTAGCCAAATCTGTGATCGCGCTAGAAATGCAACGCGTTTTTCAAGTAAATAGTTAATAGTTGTGAAAAATGAAATAGTTACTGAATAGCGAAATTCTATCCCCTTATCGTTGCTATACTCGTGCTATTTGTCAGACTTTAGTCTTTAGTAGCTTTCATTTTTTCTACCAAACGATAATTCTGAAACAAGATACGCGGAAACTCCTCCAAAACATCTATGATTCTGATAAACGACACCTGTGAAAATACTTATTACCCTACATTTAACTTGGGCGATATTTGTGGTGTAAGCAATGAAACAGCTACTTTGAAAATTTTTCCGACATTGCGAATTTCGGAGTTGGAATAAAACAAATATAAGAGAAGATTCATTCTCATTGCAAAAGAAAAGAATGTATTAAAATTGAAAATATCGAGAGCTTGATAGGAAATAAAAGCTGCAAAAGAAAAAGAAGAGTGAAGAAGTTAAGTGAAAAAAATGAATTTCATGGAATAACGTGAAAGTAAATGGGAGAATTAAAAAAGGATCGTATAACAAGGACTAATCGCTCTATTCGCTCCGTCCTTATCTAATGACAAATGTGCCGCTTTTGTCGAGCGGTTGCGTGCGCGAATTTTAGCCGGCGATGTATAATAATGTTGGCATCTATATATGCGAATTTCACGAAGTATTCGCAGCCGGTGGCGCAGTCAGCTGCCCGCCTCATATATAGCTCTCGTGGTTGGCGCGACGAGTGCCGACAAGAAAGCAACACCGATCGGCGGAAACCAGCTGATTTATTGCGCCGCCAAAGCCGAGAGCGACCCAAGCCTCAGCCGCCCGCAGAAAAGGCTCGCTTACGTGCGTCGCTCGCGCGCACGCCTGAAAAGGTCGTCCTTCTTTTACCGCGTACGCATTTCTTCGGAATTTCAAGTCGACAAGTTGCATTTTTCAATATGACCCCTGCAGTTTTCGGTTAACATATGCCACCTCGCCCCTTCTCACCCCCCAACTCAAGCCTACTTTTTCTATAATCTAGTGCTTCTTGTCTCCTTGTTATCGCGCTACTGACGTTTTCTGACATTTATTTTAAACAGTTTCATCGATATTTTTCTGGGAATGTAGACAAAATTTAATATTTTTTATTTTAAAAACAATCATCGTTAGTGATACGCGGGTATTTTTCTGATTGCATATTCTCAAATGAGTCAACATACACAAATAATAGTTAGTAACTAAATTAATAAATAATAAATAAAAACATTAAAAAAATTAAGTGTTTCGATATTTTCTTGGATATTTAGTTACTTGATATTATTGTTTTTGACACTACTCAAAGCGCGAAAGTATTATAAAACTCACGACTAAAGTACCTATAATAACATATATGTAGTAAAATTTCATTTTTTAATTAACTTTATAAGTATCTTCTTATTCAGCTATAGTCTACATGTAGTCAGATGCCAAAAAGGGGCTTCTTATATTGTCCTTTTGAGACTCACATGCTTAAGCTTAAATTATTCATAATAGTTGTTATTAAATGGGGTGGAAAATTAAGATTTTTCAGAGTCTTTGGTAATACACGGAGAAAAAGAAATCTCTATCTTAAAGAAATATCATTATAACTATTAACGAATTAATCGACATTAATTTGAATATAGATTAATGAATGATTCTTAATAGTTAAGGAAATGAATATGGTATCTTAACAATTAAGGCATCTTTTTTAATAGTTTTAAATCTTTTAAGCCATAAAAAATATAATTATTTAATCTATATTTTTTTAGTCGAAAGTTTGATTATGTTATCTTAAAGTATGTTCTAAAATAATAAAATCATTAAATTTATTACTATAAGAAAAAAAAATAGGAAAAAAACTAATTCAGTAAATTTATGTGGAAAAATTTTCATGTTTACGTAACGCTCCGTATTGAGACTCATATTTCTTAACTATTATAGGACATATTGATTTCTTAACTATTAAGACATGAATTTTACATAAAAAAATGGACTATTACTATTAATAGCAGGAGAATTATTTTATAAAAATAATTTAATTTGTTTTTATCACAAATAGTACTCGCGGGTATAGTATTTACAAGAAGAATTCATTAATTGGAAAGATTTTTTTCTCTAAGCAGAAGAAAGACATTTTCTTTTGTAAAAAGAAATTTTTCTGTATCAAGACACGTTCTAATGAAGATTATGTCTCCGAAATTCCATCATGATGACTATTATGGATAATTTTAGATAATAACATAATATAATCAAGATACTTATTATTTCTTTACTATGTTAATATGTTGTGTGACTAGAAAATTCCAAAGCCCCTCTTCACCATTTGCTTAAAAGAACCTATTTCTGTACTAATTAAAAAATAAAACGCCCAACATTTGAAGGAAATGGATTTTTGAGACACGGATGATGATTGGACCATAAGGGGAGAAAGTTGTTTTTTTGTAGCTGTAATGACTATTGAGCACGAGTGGAAGTTTGAAAAATGCGCCGTAATCGATGGTGCCTGTTTTTGCACAATGTGTGATATTTCGTATTTTCAAGACTCCATTTCAAGTAAAAATGGTTCTTACAAATTTATTACTAAAGCAAGTTTGTTAAGATAAAAAATTGGGAAAGTTTTAAAAATTGGTTTGAAAATTGAAAATCATGAATTCTTCTCCTTATCTATTAATTTTTTCTACGAAAACTGAATTTTCTACGAAAAAAACTGACTGTTGAGAGCTCTAGCCGAAAAATTCGGATATAGAAGGTCAAAATACATACAATAATCTTTGGTAGAACCACAGTCCTCATAAAAGCCACAAATTCCTACCTGCCATCTGTACTAAAGTTTACCGTCGATCCTCGGCTTTTTCAAATCATGTCTTATTTCCGGACACTCCTTTATAGTTAATTTTAGGCCAAGTAGGACAGAAAACTAAATTTTCTCACTGCGATGTTTTTCGTATAAAATATTTTTTAAGTATTTATACCACAATTCTTAATATCGAAGACGGCAAATACATTCGTTAAAAGCAAAAAATTCTCTAACTGATTGCCGACGTTGCCTTACCAAATACTGTTTTTAACTTCTGTGATTGTTGTAGTTATCTATTTAATAATTCAATTGATGTCATAAATTATTCAATCACTATAACTTTACGTTGAAATTTAAATTATAAATATATATGTGATTTCGGTGCATAACCACATAAGTCCAGTTTTCAACTTTTTTCGGAGAAAAAGGGCTTTTAATGTTCGAACCAGAGATGGGCATTATTTGTCCGTAAAATTTTATTCGAATAAAAATTTTATTTCCGTGAATATTAAATATAATGAGAAAAATTTTGTGTTATAAAGTCATTTCGTGTATCAAATAGCCCTTTGGAGTTGTTTTGAAAAATATTCGAAAATTTGTTCGTCGAATACTTTTTTCGAATAATTATTTATTCGTAAATTCATTCGACGAATATTTTTTCGAATAATCGATTATTATTCGAAGATTATTATTTGAAGACAAAAATTTCATCACAAACGTGAATGACACTTAGAAAGCCGCATGTTTTAAAACGATTCGTGAGAACGTTTTAGGAAATAAGAAGAGTGAGGACTATAAGAAATTGATTGAAGAAACGTTAAAAAATTTCAAAAACTTGGGTTGCTTGATGAGTTATAAAATGCATTTCTTACGTTCTCATCTCGACTACTTTCCTCTAAATCTAGATGTCAGTGAAGAACAAGGAGAACGATTTCATCATGACATAAGTATAATGGAGAATCGATACCAAGGAAGATGGAATGTCAACATGATTTCCGATTTTTGCTGGGCGCTTAAGAGAGATATTAAAAGTAATGACAAGAAAAGAAAAAGAAACCCGTTGCATAGGTCATTTAAAGAAAAAAGAGTTCGTTACAAGAGAAATAGAGAGTAAAAACAACAGAGTTTACTAAATTAGTAACAAAAAATAAAAAAACAAGAATAGAGAATATGAGCGAAAGCAACTTTTTTTGTACAATTTTAACATTTTTTACCATTTTTCGTAATTTTTTAAAGATTATTAAAAAATCTGTCTTTAATTAACTGGATGTTAATTAACTACAGATATGAGTTTAGCAAATTGCAATTAAGAAAAAATTTATTTGGTTCAGGACAGAAAAAACTTTCCAACATTTACCAACGTCAATAAATACGATTTTTCACGATTTCCAGCGACTTTTCAAGGTTTTTCACCATTCTTTCTTAACATTTCGAGGGTGTACGAACAAAATACTCATCAGATTTCGTTTTAGCGGGTCAGAATACACAAAAATCATGTATGATACATTCATAAAAAAATTTATTATTATTTGCCTATATGTATTGAAATGCGATTTTTCGCGTTTTTCAGTGATTTTTCACGGTTTTTCGTAATTTCCTCAAAATTTTGGTGGTGTACGAGCAAAACAGACCCCGGATTCGGATTCAGCGGGTCAAAATACATAGGGATATATGGGTCTGGTTTCATGTACAGGCAACTTTTTTTGGTGTGCTGGTGTTATTAAAGATTTTACTAATTTTCTGTGAATTTATCAATGTTTTTTTTAATTAGTAAAATACACTGACGTAAGCAGTAATAATTTTTTGAGAATCGGCGAATGAATACATATATCCGAACGATTACTCAAGATTGAAAAATAAAAATATTTTAAAGTACGTGGCCGCACTAGCAGGTGACATAAAAAAGTGATAATAATAAGTAAGGAGTATATATAAATCAAGATATATCTCCAAAGCGAAGTTACTTAAAACTCGCGCACACAGTCACACACATTTATATACATGCGACAAGATTTGGTGGCACAGATCGAGGTTAACGCATTAAGCGACGAGGAATTTATGGTTTGAAGAGGCTTTAACACTTTTTCTTGAAAAAACTTGGAAACTAACAGGAATAAGATATATAAATTTGAGAATAAGCAGGTAAAGATATTAACGAGCCTCGAAAAGTCGAATTTTTCTCGGCTAGAGGGGAGAGAGAATTATCGAAGACGATTCATATCTCTCTTTCGAATCATAAAATTATAACCGTAAAAAGTAGAAGGAGCGAAGGAGGCGGGAACTTGGATATAGAAATCCCGAGTGGAAAGGAAGGCTGATGAAGAAGAAGGAGAAACAAGCAGTAGGTATGCCAGTTGAAATGCTAATAATATATGTAATGTGTCACTGGCAGTGGCTATGGTTTTACGAGGAGAGCTGGTGAGAGAGAGACAGAGAGAGAGAGAGAGAGAGGAATAGGCGTGAGGCCCCAATAAAAGCGTAACGCTCCTACCGTGTAACCTGTGCGTATACTACACAGCTGTGGCATTGCCGACGAGCGTATAGGGGTGCATCTCTGTCTTTCCGTGCTCTATAATGAGTCTTCGAATCACGGATTGTTATAGCGGATGACGAGCGTGTTATACACGCGTCGCCCGGGGACTCCGTTACGAAACGCTGCGTAAACAACTTTACAAATATTTGGAGTCGTTTGTCTCTCGGGGTGTACTAAATTTTCAGATAATGGTCTATATATATATATGTAGTTATATAACTTTTTTCCTGATTCAAATATCCGTTGTGATGTATAAATCTCATATTAATTGTATAAAAAATGTGATACCTGGTCAAGTGGAGAAAAAATCAGTCGAAAGTTTATAAAGTTTTTCTTTCGGCTGCACACTACCGCATTATTAAATTGTCAACATACTTGAGTTGAAATTCCGGAGAAGAAGTATAATTTTTCGACTTATTGTGTGGCTGTACACGGTTTCATCAAGCTGCAGTAACCTGTAAAAAAAATAAATGATCCGAATGAATGGTTTTCGAATAAGAAGAAAAAAATACGACCGACAATAAGCTCGAAAGAGTATGCGCCTGCGTAGAGGGATCGACGTCTACTACTACCGCTGCTAACGCGCGCGACTAACGCGAGCAAAGAAGGAAATAAAGCTCGTAAAATAGGGGATCAGACGGTGAATGAAGCGAGGAAAAATTGGAATCTAAACACGCCTAGCCGGTAGCAAATGGCGTCAAGAGGCCGTGAAGCCCATAGCCGCTCCCCTTTATTCGCACGGACGATTTCATCCTTGTAAGACGATGTGTCGAACAAGCAGCCTCATAGGGAGGAAAGTGCGCGTGCGCGTAGGAACAGGTAGACGCAGTGGCTCATTGTCAGCCTCGTTCGTTTTCCAGCGAAACGCACGTGTATATAATGATGCACCCTATATATGTGGCTGCGCGCACGCTAAATGCTCCGGGCCCGTAAATGCCGTGTCGCCGGGCCTGTACATCCCACGCGTTTTCCCTGAAATCCTTTTCACGCGCTGTGTCCGGGCGCAGCCTACACACATGGCGGGGGAGGAGGGGACGGGGGAGAGCAAACGAGGGGCAGGAATAGGAAAAAGAGAAGAGGGAAAAAGGGAGTAGGCGTCGAACGAGATTGAACGATCTCGATCGCCGGACTGAGAGGGAGAGAAAAGCCGAACATGGGCGACAGGCTGTGTTGGTCCTTTCACGGATATAAAGGAGCCCGCGAGAGCGACTATTATTGCGCGGTGCAAGCGCGCGGCCAAGCCGACAATGGGGGGCTGCCTTTGGGGGGGCGGCCGCCGTCGCCGCGCGCATTGTGCGAATGACTCGCCGAGGCGGTTTCTCTCTTCTTTTCTCTCAGCTCTCTCTCTCTCTCTCTCCCTCACTTTCGCTCCCTCTCCCTCTCTCTCTGTGCCAGCGCTCGCCCGTCTCTTCGGCTCTACTGATTCCTTCTCGGGATTCGCCGGATAGATGTCTTCATTAGAGACCGCACTGAACGAATGCGGCGCGGACGATTCTCAACTGGCCCACCGATTTATGGCTTCATTTCGGTTTTCGATTATTGCCTCGTTTTGCAGGAGCGCCTGGGCTTCTTGGATACTGCTCACCTTTTTCGATGATGTTTAGTCTTTTTTTCTCTTTTGGATATTTTGGGCTATGAAAGGATTAATTTTTCGAGTGGTCAAATGTATATAGAGCATTGGAATAGTTGGAAAGAGTGTACATTTACTTATTGCTTCAAGTGTCCCATATAAATATTACAAATGATTAATTGTTCTCTGCCAACTGTACAAATGATTTGATGATCTGCAAAGGATCTATCCAATCTACAAATCATACAGTGAATAATGTTTCGGATTTTTCTCAAGTAAATGTATGTAGATATTTAATAATAAAACGCGAAAAGTTACAAACTAAGAGACAAACAGTTTGGCGTGATGGCAAGTGCACTACGAGATAGCCATTCTTTTGCTGAGCCGTCATAGTCACGTATTAAATGTCGATGGAAACGATAGGGTTAATGGCATATCCATAGAAATTTAAGTAATCTTCTTCTAATCGGAGTTTTACTCAACATTTTTACGCTGAAATTTCTTTCATGTATATGTTTCTACTGCAAAGTTGAAATTCTCAATATTGTATTTAAGTGACAATACGAAATTTTATTTATCTAAAATATATAACAGCCCATAACAAAATACTTACCTTTATCTCCCGATTTTGATATCTATTTAGTTTCGCACAATTCGCGTTCCGCATCTGAGTGAATGTATAAAAATATATACAACTCAAAATAACCATATATTTACACTTTTCACGATTTCAAGAAAATCGAGTTTTTAGTTTCACACCGGTGTTTAAAATCAAGACAAATAAGATTAAATGCAGCACTGCACATATGATTTCATACCTAAATGAGATATTTTTTACCATAGGTTAAACGATTTTTCCAGTCTCAATGGCACTTATATTGTTTAACCATTAACTTTTTATTCATATTTTTTAATGGTTAATAGTCTCAATACGTCGTAAATGTTCGCAAGATAAGAATATAATTACTTTCCTGTGCTTTGAATTGTATCGTTCTTTCAAAATATTGAATGAAAAGAATACAGGTTAGTCCGGAAAAATGCAGTTATATTGTTTTTACTTGTGCTCGTTTGAGAAAACGAGCGCACCTTATGAATTTTTGTTCTGATTACATGATGGAGGACTATTAAAAATACAGAAAATCCCATAAAATTGATTTCCAAAAATTTGTCGCAATATAGTTATTCTGGGAAGCCACAGAACTGTGTGATATTTGTATTTAAAAAAATGTAAAATAATTTGCAATCTACTCAAAGGCTATAAACGCAGCGTTCGGTTAAATTTAGCTGGTCTTCTTTATTTGATTTAGTACATTTTTCCGCGAAGGATTGAGGGGGACGAGCTCCTTTGACTGGGTGTTGACTTCGTCGGCTTTTTCCGAGCGTGTAGGATACCAGAGAAAAGGGACACGCTGACTTTCTCGTTTGGCCGCGACGAATTGGGTAGTTTTTCAGCGGTTTAACGGCTAACGTGGAAAAGCTGACAGTATTTTCGAGTCAATGCCGTTGAAAAGTTCCACGCTTATTGCCACTGATTCTCTTCCCAGATTTCACGACCTCATTCAAAACATTGTAAATTCTTTGACAATCCCCGAACTATTTGGGCAACAATGTTTCAAGCTTTTCGAAACGCTTTAGCTTTTGGATTTTTTCTTCCTTTCACAGAATCCGCTTTATGTCTATATCCGAGACATTACTTTTTTGTTCGTCGTGTCGAATTTCGAAGTAACAAAATTGCTCAAATGCAACAACATTTTCACTGGAAATTCCCAGATTTTTTATTTTATTTGCTAACTATTTACAAAAATCTTGTGCAGAATGAAAACACAAAACTGTTTCGTATCAAAACTGGATCTCATTTTCCAATGTGGACGCGATAAAAAAATATTTTATTCGATATTAGTAGTATTTTAACTATAACGAAGCAGCAATGTTGATATATTAATAAAATGCTAGTTGCAGTTTTAGAAATGCAAAAAAAATTATCAAAACAATAAACTCCAAGATTGGGTTAAATATTTCACGGTTGAGCATAAATTGTTTCGGCTTTCACTTAAAAATTGCATTATTGGTAAGAAAATTGTTCGTCTCACTAATTATTATCTAATGAGATATTACAAAGTTGGTTGACCAAACGAAAATCGAAGGTACATAGGCAAGAAGGATAGAAGACGAAGAAGACAGAGAAGACAAGGTCGTGATGGCGCGTCGAATGGAATGAAATGAGGCGCAGGGTGTATTAGAAGATGGCGGTGGAATCGCGTTTTTCCACGATGATTGCCGAGAGAGCGAGGCATAGGATAAGAAGGTAGAAGGATAGAGAGAAGCGAGCACAGAGAAAGAAGCGAGATATAGCCGAGAGAGCGAGAGGGAGAAAGAGACTTTGCAAGTCAGCGTTATGCAGCCTTTGTTCGATCTATATTTGCTCTACCTGCGCGGCTGAGCAGCGCGCGAACTGCGGTCCAACAGCAGCCGTCCGAGAAAAACCGAAATTGATTCCTCTTCTTTGCGACTTGTCTCATGCGCGCGGGAGTTGCACTGCTCTCCTTCCCCCGTTGCCGATTCGCCTCGCTAATCCAGAGCGGAAAGTCTGCAGGTGCAAGCAGCTTCCTCTTTTTCTCGCGTCTTGTGCTACCCTTTACTGGTCCTTGGCTTCCCCCCTCCCCCCTCTCTCTCTCTCTCTTCACCTCTGCCTCGAAATTATGATGTCGATTGCGTTAATTCCAGGTGACGTTGCACTTTTTAGTTAAAAAAAGAGAAAACGAAAAGAAAAGAAGAAGAGACAAAGAGTCGATCGAATGGAAATTAAGTGCTATTCTCTTTCTCTTTTCCCATTCGTTGCACTCCCTCTTTCTCTCTCTCTTGTGTTTTGTTTTTCTGCAGCAGCCGCGGCCAACTGTATATGTACATATATATATACCTGCATTATACGACCGCAGTGGTGAGCGCGCGTGCGCTTTTCTTTCGCTTTGACGCCATTATTTACGAGATGAATTGATTTATGGATTTCGCCTTTTGAACGAGCGGAATTTCCTTTTGAGCGGTTATTACGTTGCTGCGGCTAAGTTAATTACCACGCTATGCACTTCTGTATTATTATTATCATTACGAGCGCGTACAGCTGAAACCACAGGTATAATGTCTATGTAATCCCAAGACGAAATCCAAACTATAATATGATTGAAGCGTTTTCAAATAGCTTGTAAGTATAGATGCATCTCCTTAAATACCTTGTCTCTGTGAAACAAAAAAAGAGAAGGTCTATCTATACATATCTGTGATTATTATTTTCGTTGAACGGATAAAGACTGAAAAGAAAGTGCAGCTGGTCACACATACGCGGCCAGCATTGTCTTGCAAAATTCGCGTGCGGTGCGCCGAAGACCACATCGAGGGCGAGCGAGAGAAAGAGAGAGAGAGAGAGAGAGAGAGAGAGAGAGAGAGAGTGAAAGAGTGTGGCGCTCATAAAAAAGCAAACGCACAAGGGAGAGCTGGTGAAGATTCTCGGGATTGTTGCGTTCTCTCGCACCGGTCCCAGGGGGTCCAGCTATACGAGGCCACGCCTTGGCCAGTCATTATATACTTCTCTTCTCCCTCTCTCTCTCACTCCGGCGTTGCTGCTCGACAAAGATCGACGATTTTTCACTGTCGAAAAGGTCGGCACGGCGCAGAGAGCGCGCGAAAGCCCGGGGAGAGCTCGGCAATCATGATGCGTACAGGTATCTTTTCTTCCCTTTACACGCATGCCTGTATGCCATGATCCGTGCACTTGCTAGATTTTCCCTGAGCTTTTCCGCCTATGCAGTCTTACTCGCGCAAATTTGATACAGCCGGTGCGCTAGTGGCGGGCACAAAGGGCTAAATAAAGCTGTCGTGCGTGGCCGTGGCTCGTAAACGAATTTGTTCCGTTGACGACGACGACGGACCTCTTAACAGGCTCCCCGAACAAGTCCATTTCCAGCCTCGCGCGCCGCGCACTTTACGACTCGTTCGCCATAGGCTCTCTTATACTCTCTCTCTCTCTCTCTCTCTCTCTCGCCAAGCAGCATATTATATACAAGCGCGCGCTCGGGCAAGGTGCGAGAGAACGTTAGTATCCGATTACCTACTTACAATAGCCGCCGACGTCGTCGCCGCTGCCGCCGCCGCCGCGAGCCGGGACTGCGGGCTCTGTGTGGCTAACTGCATCGCCAAAACGCATTCTGCCACGCGAATATACCTTTTTATTATTTACATTTTCTAGAGATTAGGAGAACCGCGTGTGTGCGTGTGTCTGCGTATTGTCTTTATACGGGGACGGGCGCTTTATTAGGCGATATAAGTCTTATTTTGCTCTCTCCCTCTCTCTCTTTCTATCTCTCTCCGAGAGTCGCCAGATTTATTTTACGAGGCGTTCGTTTGCGTCTTCTTCTTCGCCGCTGCCGCGTTGTATAGCACAACCGTGCGTCGAGTCCAGTCTCTCTCTCTTTCTCTCTCTCGTTGGCCGCGCCGACACGTTCTCACGCGTGCTCCCAACAATGAGGCGTCGAGAGTCGACGCTTCGACTTTTATCCCGCTGGTGTATGGGTGTGTGCGCCTCTCTTTCTCTCTCTCCTTCTCTTTTCACATTTCTTTTTCCGCTTCAATTTTTCGAAACGATTCCAGGGAACTCCTCCTTCCTTATATACGTGATAAGTCAAACGAACTGAGTTTCAGCGTGTGGAAATCATTGCGACTATGTTCATTCGTTATAAATCGAAGCTGTTAGAATTTCTATTCAATTTTGTTCAACTTTCGACCTTCCTTATATATATATGACCAAGTCTCGTGTCAAATTGAGAGGTCAAAAAATAGATTTTCTTGCAATTTTATGAAAACGTTTAACTTGATGTACCGAGTGTTGATGAATTTTTTCAGATTTTTGCCTATTTTGATTAATGTATAACTCCTCAGGGAAGCATTTTTCACGATAAATACAGAATATTTTTTTTTCGTAAAATTTTCTCAGCTTTTCAATAAAAATATTTTCAAAGCTGTATGTATACACTGTCCCTTACATTAATGAAAATGCAAAAAATTAATAATTATTTTATCTTTAAATTCAGCATTTTCATTAATTTTTATCTCAAAAAGGAAGCAAAATTTCGACATATGTTACATAGACTTTTTTTCTCGTAATTTTTCGTAGAATTTAATTATATTTTTCTCAGACCTGCATAAGACATTTTTTTAAATCAAAAACTAAATGAATTTTTTTAGGTTATAAAATGATCGCGGCCCATTCTGGGATTTATACAGATACTACGTACAATAAAAAAGGTATCATGAATTTTTCGGTAGAGATACCTCGGATCGGTTTTCTTCTTTCTGAATTTTAATGTTTCATTTGGAGGTATGTAAGTGACAGTGTACACATACAGTTTTGAAAATATTTTTAATGAAAAACTGAGATAATTTTACAAAAAAAAGTATTTTCTGTTTATCGTGAAAAAGGCTTTCCTGAGGAGTTACATAAATTAATCAAAATATGCAAAAAATGCAGAAAATGCTAAAATTGTCAACTTTGACATGGCACAGCTCAAAAACATAAACATTAAAAAGCTTGAAAAAAATCATCAACACTCGGTACATGAAATTAAACGTTTTCACTAAGTTTCACGAAAATCTATTTTTTGCCTCTCGATTTGACACGAAACTTGGCCATATATACATACGTTAAGAAATTTGCCAAATTCTTACAATTGAAATGTGTCTCGTATAAAAGAAGTTCAGCCGCGTACCGATCAAGAGTGAGAGAGAGAAAAAGAAATGTGTATAACAGGCGTAAAAAAGAAACAGAAAGTTAAGCTCATGTTGCGTGGGTCGCTGGTGAAATTTCGTGGCGACGCAAGCGACAAAGTATCGAATTCCAGACGGTTAAGTTGACCCGAGAAATAGTCATCCTCTCGCGTATAGTCTGGTCTGCTGGCACATATATATATAAAGATGCGTATACGAGCAGCGCACGTTACACGGCTCCTCGTTTCCCCATTTTTTATGGGCCAGAGAGGATCGAGAGAGAATCTGGAAGTATGCGCAACATCTCTGTTTCCCGTTAGCAAACACACACACGCGCGCGCGTGCGCAGGCTCGACAGGACGAAAGATATCGTCGAGAGATGTACGGCTCCCTCGGATTTCCGCTTCTCAATAGCTCACGCGCTGCCGCCGCCGGCGCCGGAGAATGCATTTCTGCTGTTTTTCCTAAAGTTTCTTAATTAGGCGGCGCGTCTTCTTTAGGCGCGAACGCGCCGCATCTTGATAAGTACGGTACCGCCTCACCTGTAGCAGCGTGCCGTCGCTATTTTGCGTGACGTGAAACCTCTATGAGGCGAGAAGAGCGCCGTACCGATTTATCTAATCTTTGTCAGCTGCTGCTGCTGTGTGCTTGGGGAGAATGCAAATAAGGTTCCTCAAATTAAATAGGAAATACATATAGGTATATAGGGAATTTCCATGGGTTAAATAAAAAGTTAAGAAAAGTATATATAAAAGTCGGGAGTGATCGATTTTGGTAGCGTGTAAACGAAGCGGAGGCGAACGGAAGGAATGGACATTATAAGCGAGAGAGAGTTTATCAGAGCTGCGGCGGCGGCAAGGTATGAAAAAAGGCGCGAGCTTGCTGTCCTTTTCCCACGGACGCTGCTGCTCCGAGTGACCGTGGCCGAGCGAGATAGAGAGAGGGCAGACCTGTAATAACGAGAGGCGCCGCTCAAAACGCTATCTCCGGGGAGACACACCATGAAGCCCCGACTCGGTAGTAATCCTCCTCTCCCTCCTATACATACATACTGAAAATCCGAGAAAACGAGAAACAAATCATCTCGTCAGAGGGCAAAACTCGACTTGTCGCGCCGCGCTTGAAAAACACTAACCAAACTAGCCCGACGTAATTAAAAAAGAAGAGCGCGCGCGCAGAGAGCGAAATTTTAGCAGTATTCCGGGAGGCTCTGGGCGGTCCTCGGTGAGTCAAGCGTAAGGAGAGGGAGCAGAGGCCCCGAGGGCCATTTCAACTCCTCTCTCTCTCTCTCTCCCGGGCTCATCCCGACTTGACTTCTTCATCCACCAGCAGAGCGCAGCTTCTCTCTCTCTCTCTCTCTCTTCTCGGCTAACGAAGCGGCGGCGGCGGCCGACGGCGTTACGTAGCGCCCTGCGTGTCGGTCAAGGCGGCTCTTTTCTTACCTGATCAGAGAGCCCCGCGCGCGCAGCTAAGAGGAGGAGAGATATACATTAGTATAGGCGTGCGTGTGTGCCCGTGTGTGCTTCTCAGCAGGCCACAGCAGCAGCCAGCAGCATCACACGTCGCGCGGCTAGAAAATAACCTGCGACTGACCGAGGGACAGCGGGAATTAAGCCAGTTAATGAGCTGAGCTGAGCTGAACGCGCGCTCGCCCCCCGCCGACGTGCCCACCTCCACACACACGCGCATACACACGCCAGCTTATAACGTGGTATAACGTATATACACGATGCGGCTGCTTTTCGACTTTTCGAACGTTTTCGATAATTCCGACCTCTTCGGTGTATAAACACACACACACACACACAAGTATAACGAGATTTACGCATTAGGGTGTGTGTGATTCGGCGCTTTGCCGGCCGGATTAAGTCGTTGGAGCTCGCGGTTACATACAGCGGTGTGCCACCTATAGGGCCAAAGACAATTAACCACCGACAAAAGAATCTCGGAACGAATCCATTGTTCCGAGTCGATTTCATTTTCAGCTCGCTCTCGCTTCGATACTTCTTACTTATATACATCGCGCGAGCGACGTGTACGGACGAGAACAAAGTGTATATACGCACAGCTTGGATTTGTATTCATCGAAATAATGAATATGTCTACACAGTCATTTATCACGTATCGTTTGTTCCCCCATGCCCCGTGCGCGCGGCCACACGTCAACTTTAATGTCTTATCCTTTACCTCTGACTTTTCTACATATACATTTACTGGCATATACGTAATAAAGATCAATTGCTGTTGTAACGAAATGTGTACACCTACCTATATGCACGTGGTCCCGGATGAATTTCGGCTTAGGAAGCGAAGAACACGAGCATATATATATATACACAGGCGCGCGCGCGAAAGGGGGAGAAAACCAATAGAGACGTGTTGTAGAGGAGCCTGAGGTAGGTATATATGTATAAGCCACTCGAGAGTTGAGCAAAGGTAAAGGTAAAGATATATATATAAAGAGAAAGGGAGAGCTGCTGCTGCTGCAGCGTGGCCGAAGGGAAGGGACCGAGAGGTATGGGAGGCTGAGGGCGGACACGCGGACTGCGCGGAGGTACACACATACACATAAACGAAGAGGAGTCTCGAGCGCGCGTATATAGCCAAAGCGCGAGCAAAAGCCGCGCGCGATAGGGGAGCGCGAGAGAGTGGGGCGCACCTGACCAACGGGCGAGAGGAGAGAAGGCCCCTTAGCAAGGGCGATCTTATTGGCTGGACCCCCACTGCAGGTGGTACATACTACCAGCCAGAAAGAGAGAGAGAGAGAGAGAGAGAGAAAGGGTTTTCAGGCTTTTTTGCTTCCCTTTTGCGTATAGTTCCAGCACACAGCATCCAACTGGCCTCCCGGGACGCGAGCGCGCGCGCCCTTGCCTCACCTTACCGCCTCATGCCTTACCTTATACTCACTGTGGTTGCTGCTGCTGCTGCTGCTGCCCCCTCTTTCTTCACTCGTCGATGATGAGTCTATTTCGAAGAAATCTACTGACTCTCTTTATCCTCTTTAGCCATTTGCCTCATTTCGGAGCACTACTGCTTGCATGTGTGTATATATGATAAACTATGAAATTGCTCCCCAATGGCGCTCACAATTGTTATATACAGGGCTTTGAGAGAGAATCAAGTTGAAAATCCCAGCTATATGTGTAGCTGAAAAGCCGTGAGTAGCAAGAGAAAGATGGATAGGAATATTTGAGAGAGAGTGAGACGCGTGCGTATATAGCGGGGCGCAACATTCCAGCGTCGAAAAATATCTAAATTAACAAGTCATCCTGATTTTTTTTCATTTCAATGTGTGTGCCTGTATGTGTGTGTATCGAAAAGCCATAAAGTCATCCGGCCATCAATTATTTTTTCCACTCAAGGAGAGGAGGGAACTCGCTAACTCACTCGCCGCTCGCGCGCGCACTGCCCGTGGGCCGCCGGCAAACGTATAAATCCGATATATCTCTCTCTCGCTCTATCTCTCTTTGAAAAAGTCGAAGCAAATAACGGCCCCAGTGGTATATAAGCGTATATATAGACGTTTGAAATAATGTATAAATATTCATAACAGAGAGAAGTTTGAGGTCCGAGAGGCGCGAGTGAACGGCAAAGGAGGAGATGGAGGAGGAGGAGGAGGAAGAGAGCGGGGAGAGGGGGAGAACCGACGACTGCCGGGAGGGAGCGAGTGCGAGAGAGGGAAGAAGCTGTTGGATTAACCGCGACTGCACGCGTGTCTTGAGCCGCCGTCGCCGCCGCCGATATAATGTCTTAATTTGCAAGCCTGCTCTCCGAAATTCCCGCTCGCCCGTCTTTTCTCTCTCTCTCTCTCTCTTTCTCGAGCAGCGGGAGTCACACCTATATCCTTGATATTCCACCAAGGTAGACACGTTGGAAGTCTGCAACAATTTTCATTTTTCGAGATTTCTCGATAATAGCTAAAATCTCTTTCCACCGAACTGTGCAAACACGTACAACACACCGCCGAGTATGTCCGAAATCGGGGGCAAGACGGTGCAGATAAGGCGGCGACGAGGTGAGCCGCGATGCCAGGAGGGAGGAGGAGGCGAGGTTCGCTCGCTCTCTCTCTCTCTCTCGCATAACACGCGATCGCGAGAGAGTCTGTGCCGAGTTGAGCGAGCAGAGAGCCCTGGAAGATGCTGCGATGTTGCCAGCTCGCGCTGACTGCTCTCTCTCATGTGCGCGCTCCTCGCGAGTGTATATACATAGAGAGCAACGCGGGCTGTGGACGTGGTATATATACGTACACTTTGGCTTTTTTGCCCCCCCCCCTTCCTCCTCGTGCACGCGGATGGACGACGCGGGATTACACGGCTACCACGAAGCGCGGCAACCGCTTTTTGCTCGCTCACTCGCCCGCTGCTCTCTTACCTCCCTGACGCGAGCGAGTGAACGTTCGGCGACGATGATGGAGTCCTCGCGATGATTGCCCGCGCGCGCGCAGCTCTAAATTACACGAAGCGCACTCTCGCGTATATATATAAGAGCCAACGGCCTCAGAGCGTTCACCGACGCCCCTAATTATTATCTCGTATTTACATTTTTCCGAGAGAGAAAGAGAGATGGGATTCGCCAAGGTTAAAAACAACGTATCGGTAGTTGTATGTGTGCCCGTGTGATACCAGCTTGGAGTCGCTTATATGGGCCTGGCTGTCACCTCGGTAAGAGAGCTGCGCGCGCCAAATTTTAATGCCCTGCTACGGTTCGAGGAATATTTCGAGCTATGAATTTATAATGCGGCCGAAGATGTGATGCCAAGTCGACGAGAGAGGATAAATGAAGAAATCAACATCAGGCCGCCGCCATCGCTCGACGAAAGCAACTTTGTTTCCTTCAATTCCTGCGGTTATTTTTGCCCAATCAAGACGTATAAATCATCGATCTTTATTTCGAAAATCGAAAAGAGCATGTGACTATAAGGACGGCGAATGGTGATAATAGAGCGCCAAGGTTCATTATGGCTCTCGCGCTTCCGCTAATATATCGCTCATTAGTATTCACGTGCGCATTAGTATATGTGTACATATTATAACTGGATGGGAGAGTCTATTTTAATCATTATCCATATTATCGTCAGCATGGCGCTTCCGAGGCTGCGACGATCACTACTCGTCATCGGGTTATAGAATGGATGAAGCGTGGTTCCGAGCGTTGTGTAAAATTAAGCAATCCAGGTCAAAGCGTGTAGATATACATGTATATACACACGCTCAACTTTTTACGGCTGCTTCCTCGACTCGAGAGTAATTAGGTCTGAGGCGGCAGCGTTGGCGGTGGCTCCGAACGGTCTGTGCTGATCTGAGTAGAAAATCGAGCAAATGGTCGATAAGTTTGTGTGTGTGTGTGAATCTCGGTTGTTTACCGAACGAGGATGAAAGCAAAGGGCGGAGAAGAGAGGCGCGCAGCGAAGCTTCCGCAGAGCGCGCTGGACCAAGTGGGCAACATTCTACTTAATGACTTTATAATGCGCCGACGAGCAGCAGCCTCCGCGAGACTCACGCACGCGAGAGACAGAGATGGTTTGTCGTTTGTGTCGAGAAAAAGCCGGAAATCAGATCCATACGAAACGGCCTGTGCAACAAACGCGCGCAGGGTGAAAGTGGAAGAAAGTCTACTTGTAGCGCATGCGGAGGGTTGTGCAACTGCGGAGAGGGACGACACAGGAAGGCGGTCGTGTCTCGCGTGTCTGGCGGCGCGCCGGCGACACAGCAGCAACGGCCATCCGAGATGACGTTCGAAGAAAGCTCGAGGACAAGCGGAAATCGGTACTTAGGACTTTCAAAGTCTCGTATTGCAAGAGAGCGGGAGGAGCTCCCGGCGCGCTGAGAGTGAGAGAGAGGAGTAAGCGAGATGCTCCCCCCGTCGTTGTCGTCGTTGTCGACCCGTGTGGCTCGCGCCAGCCCCCCGCGATTTATCGCTCATTTGCCCCAGTATGAGGCGCGCTCTGGGACACCGCTGACCTTCGAACCGACCGCCCCATTACCTTTCGCGGTACTTCCATTATTTCATTTGCTTCTCTTAACCTATACACCTTGCCACTATACATTTATTTCCAACATCTTTCTGGGGTACAGACCATGCTGCGAGGATGACTCGTACACACCGAGCCACCGAGGTTTTGCAGGTACTGGTCGCGATGTTTTACAGTGAAAATACATTATATTGACAAGGCTTTTTTGTAACTTTATAGGGTGATGAAGAAAGTTAAATTAATTTAACTTCAGATGATAAATTTCGGACATATTAAAAAATTAACGAGATAAATTTTATATTTTAAATAAGTATCGGTTTTTATTACCTCTCAATTGATCAATTTTGTAAAAAACGCAGCATACTTTACGCAGCTTAGTACGCTTATTTTGTGCGAGTTTATTAAGTATGGAATGTTAGCAGACCAAAAGACGTAAGAAACAAAAACGAAATTACGAAGCGCGGGGATTTTATGAAGGCAAGCATGAGTAACTTTGCAGAAGAAGCCCAAGAGGCATAACTGCGTTTCCTATTTATTTTGAACAATAACAAAATTGCATTTCATCATATTAATTTCATTATCAAGTTTGAACTTGGTTTTTTAATGGATAACATTTGAAATTTGATCTACTCTCAGATGACTAATCTATCTTTGACCCTCAGTAGTCTGTAATATTAAGGTGGGTTATGCGAAACAACTTTTGATTAGTAGGATATTGGTACTGTATTAGTTGTTACGAACATCAGAAATAATCTAGCACACCCAAATTTCGAGAGAATTTTTTTTATCTCTTACAAAATTCATTGAAAACCATTTTATTAGTTCCCACACAAAAATAATTATCATGGCCTAAATACCGCATATAGTATTAGCCAAATATGGACAAGACGTGGCCTATAAGAAAAAACTTATGGGCGAAATATTGACTTTATAATACCACGGCGCGGAGCTGCACTTGGCCTATCTTTAGATATATCTTGGACACCTGTTTCCCACATATTACTTACACAAATCTAGTGTTTTGATTCACGTTTCCAATTTTTTCGTGTGTGTAGTAGCAAAAGAAACAATGTTTGAACAAAATGTACATCCACTTTCTCAGAAAAAGTTGCCAAGTTATGTGAGAAAAACATATTTCAATATTGCAGAACTACGTCTATATATATTTATATAAATGAAATTTGTCGATATCGTGATTTCAAAAAGTAATAAAAACAAAAAAGTAAAATTGTATATTGTAATATGAATAATAAAAAAAAATACATCAATATATATTGAAACAGGAAACATTTTTCTCTTGTCAAGTGTTTAGTAATTTAGTAATTTATTAACGAGAGTTGTACATATAGTAATACATGTTACTACCGACATCAGAACATAAATATTATATCTGAAACAGTAGTCATCCTACAGAGGTAGTCACAACTACCTATACATAGGTCCGGCATAAATATCATAAAACTAGAGACTATCTTACAACCTAACTTACAAACTAATTTGAAAAGCATGATTTCAATGTAATGCAATTACATTTGTCAACAAAAGTGATAACTCTGCTCATTTGAAGATTGTATATATTAAAACTGATCCATTTCATCAACTTTTTTTTGGTTAAAAGCATTTTAAAATTTGGATTAGTTTTTGGTAGATTATTAAATACTTGTATTACTTTAATGTAGTGATGTGTATCGATTACTGCTTTAGTGCACTTTGGAGATATTATTAGTTTTTTTCTGGTTTTGCTATAGTTGATGCTATGTATAAATTCTTGAGATTAGTATAATGATAGGATATACACGTTCGAAAGCGAAAATTTTTTTTAACGATAAAAGCTTATCATGACTAAAAGAGTTTTTATTCACTACATTTAAAATTCTATTTTGAGGTTCTAGGTTGTTTTTGAACACGCCACGCAAGCAATATTTCCATAACTAATTATACTACGGAAAAACGCATAGTGTATTATCTTTAATATGTCCGATTGCATATAATTTGACATTTTGTATATTATGTATAATATATATTTTGATTTTTTTAATAAATATTCCATATGTTTGTTCCATCTTAGATTATAATCAATGATAATGCCTAGGTATTTGCAATATTCTACTCTACTTAATTAAGTTCCCTGAATATGTATATTTATATCTTTCGGTACACTATCACTATAGTTACCGAATGTCATAATAGATAAAGTTTTTTTTATGTGTAAAGATAATTTATTGAGCGCTAACCATATACTTATATATCATGTAAGTACTCGTTCATTTTATTCTCAACTTTTTTCCAAGTATCATCTGTTGAGATAATCGCGATGTCATCTGCATATGAGATACATTCGGTTCTATTAGTTAATAGGTCGTTTATATAGATTATAAATAAGAGTGGTCCTAATATTGTACCTTGAGGAACATCTGTAGTTATATTATTTCGTAGTGGCTTTCACTTGTTGCAATTCTTATTTTTTTTTTTCTATTGTTTAGATAGTTAAATACTAGCGTGTGCGCTTTACCTCTAATACCATAATTATACAATTTGTCTAATGAAATAGCATGGTTTACAGTGTCAAAAGCTTTTGCTAAGTCTAAAAATGCAATTGCTATTGGCTTACTTGTATCTAATTTATTATATAGTATGTTCATTAAATAACTAAGAACATTTTTGGTGCCTTTCTTTTTTATAAATCCAAATTGATTATGCGCTAATAACTTATATTTTTATTAAAAAATGATTGTATTCTAACAAAAATAATTTTTTCTAGGATCTTTGCCAAATTAGAGATCAAGGATATCGGCCTATAATTTGATATTTCTGTTTTGCTACCAATTTTAAAAATAGGTACTACTTCAGCTATCTTTAGGGCTTCGGGTCAAATTGACTTTTTAATACAAAGATTAAAAACATAGGTTAATGCACTTACAATTATATGCGATGTCACTTTCAAAGTTTTGGAATTAATATTTTCTACAACACAATTTTTCACTTTCATGTTATAAATTATTTCTACTATTTTTGCCTTTTTGTTGGTATCATAAAAATCGAGTTTTTCTTCATAGGTGGTAAATGTAATAATTGTTTACCTTGAGGTTTAGCAATTTTGTCACTTAGATCAACTTCGATTTTACAGAAGAACGAATTCATATGATTAGCAATTTGTTTTGGATCTTCTATTGTACAATTTTTATTTAATTCTACTTTATTTATTGTATTGTCATTTTGTAATTTATTTCCTATTGCAATGTATTTCAAACATAGAAAATAAATTAATACACTAAAAATTAAAAAGTAGGTTTAAACAACTTGAAATCAATCAATTTCTATAAAAGAAATTTTATTTATTTAAATAACAATTTTATTTATATACCCTCCAAAGATTGCCAATAAATTATAAGCTAATATTAGATAGATACAATGAAATGTATAGCACCAATTCCTATCCGATAGAATGGAAAAAAATATATGTCCACTTTATTCAAAAATCTGACGGCAAAAATGTAAGACCGATTAGTTTATCATCTTGTTTTTTATGTAAATTATTCGAACGATGTTGAAAAACCAATTGAAATGGTGGGTTAAAGTCAATCACATTCTTCCAAAAAATCAGTCTGGATTCCGTAAAGGGCAATCGACTACTGACAACTTGATCAATCTAACCTGAACGTAGCGGAAGCTTTTAGTCAAAAAAGGAATATCCTAGCTGCGTTTCTGGACGTCAATGGCGCATTTGATAATGTGAATATAGATATTCTGTTACAACAATTGGCGACAATTGGGTGCCCTTCCAGTTTGATCAAGTTTATTAAGTTCTCAACCCACGAAAGAATAATGTTTAATCAAGTACTTGGTGACCAATTTAGAATCGTACATAACGGTGTCCCACAGGGCGGCGAACTAAGCCTTCTTCTGTATAACATCTATGTAGTAAAGTTATGCGAAAATATACCTAGAAACGTAAGCATATCACAGTTTGCAGACGATATTGCGGTATTCTGTCAAAGACCTTCTGTAAAGTCGTACAAAATACTATTAGAAAAATCAATTGCCATTATACATAGCAACTTATATAAACTTGGATTAGAACTCTCACCACACAAAACTGCATTCATACACTTGAATAACCATAAAAACAAAAACAATATCCAACCAGGACAAACAGAAATACAGGTAAATAACATTACAGTCAAGTCTAGCAAATCTGCTCGATTTCTCGGTATTATTTTCGATCACAGACTTTCATTTAACGAACAAATTGACCGAATTCTATTAAAATCCAGTATAACGCACGTATTTTCATACACGGCGCCTAATAACCCAAAAGCAATCCAAAGTCGGTAAGTCAGGCTAATTGTCTGACGCGCTTATCGTTCGGAGCGCATCGAGGGCGTCAAAAAGTTGACGACTATATCCCAAGGCGTAAAATTGGGTGGCTGTTTTTGCTTCGGGGGAGAAGGAGAAAGAGGCCGTACCGTCTAGGTATAGGAGAAAAATTGTTGAGGCGCTCCCTAATTCCCAATCGGGAGCGAGCGCGCCTTATCTGCGCCTCTAAATCTCGTTTTCTGTCATTTCAAGCAGTGCCCGCGTGACGCACGTGCGAGACGAAAAGTGAACCAAAGAGGGCATAGGACTAGAAAAGTGAAGAAAAGAACAACAAGCGATTCGAATGTGCGTCGACATACTGATTTCAATCGAGTTCAGAGAACTCGACGCTGATTTTTTCACTTTGCGTCGATGAATATAGTGAGTGTGTATGTACATAGGCAGATTTAGTCTGCGCTCGCGTAATCCTTCGATTAACTTTGGCAAAAAAGCTAGCACAGCTAGGAAATAATAATCCTTCCGCCGCGGGTCTGCCGGCAATTAATCAAGCTCCGGGAAACAATGATTTTCTAAACTTCCCCCCGTGCGCTCCTATCGCGTGTACACATGCAGACGCACGAGAGGTGGCTCAAGTTGCAGGTAAGTAAGTAAGCAAGGGAAGTCGTGTGGAACTCTCGTGTGCTTTTTGCGCAGGTGAGTATATAGTAGCAGTAGTCGACGGTCGAGATTGGAGGTGAGCATATACGCTTCGGCGGCGAGGAGGGGCGGGAGGGCAGAGTGGGGTAGGGTAGAGAGGCAACTGTGCGCTCCGGTGTCTGTGTGTGCGCGCTCGCGGAGAGGGGGACCTGCGTGCTGCTGGTGCTAGTTGAGTTGTCGAACTGACACGCGCTCCCTCCCCGTCTTCTCTCTTCCAGCGTCTTTCTCTCTCGTACTCCGCGCTCCCACCAGTCGGCGCTCGCCCCCCTCCCCCGGTCCTCCCTTGCGTTATTTAGACTTTTCTCTCCCTAGCCCCGCGCTGCACGCCCATCGGCGCGGGCAGCGCGCTCGCGCACCAGTAGAGCCATAGAGTCCGTGTCGAGCGCAATACAGCAGAAGAGCAGAGCAGCAGCAGCGCGCGAGTGCAGCAGCAGCATGTAGCGAACTGAGAACTGCCAGAGAGAGAGAGAGAGAGAGAGAGACTGTGTGCTATAGTGTGAGTGAGTGTACATATATATTCGACGGCGACGACGGCCAGCATCGTACCCGTAGAGAAGCGAGAGGACGAGAGCAGACGAGTGCGCGAGCCGCGAGCGAGGTCCAGGATGCCGGAGAAGGAGGTGGCCTATCACCAGGAAGGCTTTTCCCTCCTGCCGCCGCCCCCGGCGCCCCATCTCAACCACCCGCACTCGGCGTTCCACGCGGCCTTCCACCCGCACCACCCGCACCACCCGGCTGCCCCGTCGCCCTTCCACCCGCACCATGCGGCCGCGAGCCACGCGGCGGCGGCAGCGGCGGCCGCCGCCTGGGAGCAGCATCACGCAGCCGCGGCTGCCCTCGCGTTTCACGCTCCATCACCCCACCCGTAAGTACAATCATATTCTTTTATTATCGTACACTCTTATCAATCGCGCATTCCGATTTCCGACACTCGACATATCGTGTGCATACACTTGTTCTCCTGGCTTCCCGATTGTCAAACGCGCCCCGGCGAATGAGCCCCAGGGTTTCGCCTTCTGCGACGCCTCGAGTGTCGCTGCGTATATATCTCCTTCCTGTCATGCGATTCGAGTTGCTCGTCTTATCGGTACTCAGGCCTGCGAAATGCCTTAGCGCGGGGCTCAAAATGGAAGCGCTTGCAATTTAATCGGCATCAACGAGACAATTAGCCGATTGGACTCCCGCAGATTAATGGCTTTGCCTGTTGCGTGTCCGAGTGCTTACAGTCGCGGTATTGCGCCGAGATTACGGCGCAGCTTTGCAGTAAAAATATTATATATATATATAGAGAGAGAGAGAGAGAGGGAGGGAGAGACCGATCGCGAAAGTTAATATCGTGAGAATGTGACGAGAAGCAAGATGTCCTGCATAAACAGAGAAGACACATTGTGACGTCGAATGTGGACAGCATGTGCGCGACGCCGGTGACGCTGCTCCGTTCTTGACTTTTGGCGCTACAGCATGGACCGACGGTGTGTGTTTTTCTTTCCTCCGGCCCGCTCCTCTGTAATCCACACGCTTAACACATAATATAAAGTCGTAACGATGAAAGGAAGGCAGGGTCTAAAAAAAAGCCGTACTGTTGTTCAAAGAGAGTGAGAGAGAGAGAGAGCGGAAACAGTCGCGGCGAAAATTGACACCGGAATTGACTACGGCGCGCGTTTCTCGCGCATAAAGTCTCGTAATACGCCTCGTCCAAATAAACGGGGGAGCCGCGCGATCTCGTGCTTTAGGTATGGCAGGACGTTTACGCGATCGTAAAAAGGCGGATTTCGCCAGCAGCCTTTACAGCGCACAGCCGAATTGACATTTTAACGGGGGGTATAGCCGTGAAATTTCGAAATTCTATCTAATTTTACATTTTATTGAAGGGGGGCCGCCACTGCTATACGTAAGCGCATAAAAGCAAAAAGGAAAACGAAACAAGCCAACAGCTTGGTATAAAAAAATTTGTACAACAAGGTATATGTGCATAAAATATACAAAGTCGCGGCTCGGCCGAGCGCGTCGAAACGGGTATAAAATATATATACGAGCTGAGTCATAAAGCTGTTGAATAATCGAGAGCCGCAGCGCCGCGCGAGCTTTATCGACGAATACAGCGCATACGTATTCGTACGCACAGGGATCGGTCTAGAAATAACCGCTGCATTGCTTCGCGCCCTGGCAAAAGCGGGAATTAGAGGGGAGATGCACTGAGAGAGGAGTTTCGGGGGAGAAGGGTGCGTAAGAGAGAGGACGGGAGGAAGGAGAGCGTAAAGCAAGTGCCGAGGCGACGGTGCGATGTTGATCGAAGGCACACACTGCCACGTGGCATACGTCGACTTTGCACCTGCGACTGCTACTCCCCTTCTTCTTACCTCCTCTCTCTCTCTCGACGATTAGGGCAAATGTTGTTCCCGCGCAAACAGAGCCCGATCTCTTGCCCGGTCTCTTTCCCCCTGTTTACCCGTTGTTGCCTCGACGAAGCCGCGCCCCATCCCCTTGTACTCTAATGCGGCCGCTTTATCTAAAAAGTGCTTTCATACCGCTGTGCGTTGAAAAGAAGGACTTTCTTAATTGTACCGGCCGCTAATGAGCTCGTTAACGCTCACGCACGCGGCGGTGTGATTGAATGTTTGGTCTGGACAAACAGACCGCTCGCTGGCATTTCTCGCTGTTTATCCTGAAAATCAGCGAAGGACTGTTATATGTGTTTGCACTGTAGACGACGGAGTCGCTGCTGCTGCTTTATTTGCGCTTCGATTACAAGGATGTGTGTGTATACGCGGGCACGATGAGCTTTTCGCTCGAGCGCGCTAAGAGCTTGCTACCGCGCCACAGCCGCAGCTAGTCGACGCTGACTTTTCAAATAAAGCCGCTCATTTGCCAAGACAAATAATCTCGTGTTTGCCTGCGCCGCCGCGTATATGCTTGGAGATCATCTTTCCGACCTCTCGTTACATACCATATATATATTCTTGTCAAAGCAGACTCATTTACCATGAAAAATCGAATTTTCACACGAGAAGAACGAGAATGAAAAGAGGTATAGCACTAGATGCACGCGTACATACACGCGGGTTCTTCTTTTCTCTCTGGAAAGTCGTGTGCCCTGCAGTATATACGTACTCTCTCCTTCGATCGGGGCATCATGCATCATTCGCCCGGACAGCCCGATGCACACTTGGCCGCGTGCGCATCTTCCCCTCTCCACTGCGCATAAGCTCGCGGTTGCTTGAGAATACGCGTGCTCAGGCTGCAAAGATGTATGGTTCAATATCGAGGACGCATGGGCTCGGAGATTTCCTTTATCGGCTAACCTTATTTATTCGGCGTTACGTGTATATAGCTATACATCATTATACATAAATTTTTCTGCGCGAAATCGATGAGAACAAGCGGCGTTAAATTGAAATCGCCCGCATGATCTAAGAGCACACATTTATACACTGTAGCAGCTAAAAACACGAGAGCGTTCCGGCACAGTGTCGTGTTGTTATACCCTGCACTGATGCGTATCGAACGGCTTGTTAAATCGAGAAACTCAATAAATTAGTGGATATACATACACATAACAAGTTGTTTCTCGCAGTGTTGGCATTAAAATATATAGAAACGTTGATGTGCGTAAAACGAGTGGCGAATGTGTGCATGCGAGAGATGAAGAACGAAAAGTGCAATGGCGGGGAGGGATAAACGAAAAGGGCAATTGTTGTAGGCGAGAGGAAAGCTTGAATAAACGAAGGGATATATATATATAGGCGAGTATAACCGAAGGGCTCGGATGCCGAGCTGTTTCCTCCTCCCATTCTCCTCCTCTCCTCCTCGTCTCCACCCCCTCGCTAGAGTCGCTCGCGCCGGATGAAATCGCGATTCCTCCATCTTTCTTCCTCTCCCTCTCTCCTCTATGCTAGCCTACCTCCAACTTAAGAGGATAATTTAGTAATTACGGCCAGATGCTCACCTTCTCTCTCTCTTCTTGTGGTACTCTATTTCGCCGAGGAGCGCGTGCGCGCTAACGTAATTGCGCCCTTACTCTAAAACTCAGACATTTTCAGCGCGTGCGCGTGCGCCGAGCTTTACTATTAAACAAAATATGCAATATGTAACGAATAAACTGCTGCTGCTGCTGTGCAAGCACGAGTTTAAGAGAGACTGCACTTCACATACTCGGACTCCATTTTGTTCCTCTTTCGTCTGTTGCGCGCGTGCGCAGCGATTTCTTGCTCTCGCCAGAGTACCGTACATTTCTTAATTAAGGAACGCGCGCGCGAGTGGTTACTGATTCGCGCGTGCTCACGCTCGAGAGAGACAGAGAGGGAGAGAGAGAGCCGCAATCAATCCTCATAAGTTTTAATCAAAGTCCCAGTCAACAGCATCGATTGCGCGCGGCGTGGCGACCGGGCAAGAAAAGAAAACGAAACGACTACCTGGGTGGCAGTGTCCGCTGCTGCTGCTGCTGCTGCTGCTGCTTTTTATCCATCCAGGGTTATTTATTTATACTACAGGCGCTGCTTCTCGTTGTATATAAAACTACGTTGAAAATCAGTTGTCATCGGGGGATTGGGCCTCTGAGTCGCTTGAAATATTGAATCAGCTCTTTCGCTGGAGTTTAGTGCGTTGGGGAAGACTGTCAAAATACCATAATCGATGGATGTGTGCGAGTAGCAGTTCGAGAGCGCGCGAGTTTAATATTTTTTGTTGGCCGTAAGATAACCGGATCACGGCGAGTATATGCGAATTTATATATATGTATATACACATGTGAGCCACGCAAACAGCCATGTATGTGTATATATACACACTACGCGAAAGTGCTAATAAACGATAACTTTAGGAAGAATTAGTGTCGCGTCGCGCGCGCCTCTTCGAGTCGCAGACAGGTCGACGGCTTAGCCGCCGCCGCTTCTTTCGAGAGCCATCACTTTTTTTCACACTCACTTGTTACTTATTTTCTATCCGCCTCTCAACTCTCGATTCGTCGCAACATGCTTCTTATGATTATTATTTTTTCTCCCCTCCTCTCTCCTATAACTCGAAGAATGCAAATAGTTTTTGTGTGTATCATTCGCTCGGTCCCTCGCGTATTCCTCGAGTCTCTCGAGAGAGTTTCAAATGAAAAGGCAATGATATTGCGTATTATATCGAGGGAAAAAGAGGAGAGAGGGAAGGATGAGTAAGGGCTGAATGAAAAATAGTAGATAAGAGGTGATTTCTCAGCGTATGAACATATAAGCCTCGTAGAGGGCGAATTGGCGAGGAAGAGGAGGAGAAGGAGGAGGAGGCGGCCAAGTGCGCGCGTGCGGGACAGCATTAGCATTAGCGCGCTGGCTCCCAAGGGCATTAATCAGGATTAAAGACTGCGGCGGCGGCGGTGGCAGCAGCCCAAATGCTCGAAAGCCTCAAATGCTCCCCGCAGCTCGGATCCCCCCTCATGCCTTTTTTTTTCATTTTCTTCATCTGTCTCTGCGCGCTGCTGCTGCTGCTTTAGCTCAGCGTCTCTCTCTCTCTCTCTCTCACTGATCGCGACGGCGGCCAACTCCTTTTTTTACCGCGGCTCGTACTGTGCAGAGAGAATCCGATTTTCTATCTGTTCTTTTGCCCCGCGCTGACAAACTCTCATTTTTACAGGGCATTGCTCCATCCCTCTTTTGCTTTTGCATATATGAGATTCCGATCTAACGGGCATGTCGTTCTATGTGCGCTTTCCCGCGAAAAAAATTCACCGGGTTTCGTCGTGCTCGCAGCTCTAGCGTGAAATCGCTATACGGGCCTGTTCTTATACATATAGCTGCACCTACTTTTCTTCCTTGTTTTCTCTCTTTTCGCGCGCACACACGCGCACACGTGAGTCCTGAGAGGGAGAGGGGGGAGACATGCTAGAGGGAAAACGAAGGGGGGAACCACTGTGCACTTATTCACGGGGCTTCGAGCCTTGTAATTATCCTTGCATGATCGACTATGTAATCGAGTTGCTAATCGCTTCATACGCTCGATCGTGTATGCGGAAAAATATCACTCGGCGCCTGCCTAGTCGAGTAACACACACGCGCGAGCTCCTATATACACCGGATTATTCTTTTCCTTCGTTTTGCACGTTTCCCGATCTTTTCTGCTAAATTATTGTCCATTAGCTGCGATCAGTTCTTCTAATAATCGCGCCGGAGACACTTTAATGCCACAGCGCAAAGCGCGCGCGAGAGCACAACTTACTCTCGTCTATAATGATAAACGACTATTACAGGGAATAATAATGCGCGCTCGCGGTTTCCTATAACTAAATCACCGATCAGTCAACACTCATTGCTATACCATTAGTATTTTCAATAAACATTGCTTTTTTATAACTTTGATGGCTTTCTTGACAATTATTTTTTTTATCTTATCCTCGTTTGCATGTATGTGATACATTAAAATTCCACAAGCCGAGGACGATAAGCTTTCAAATATGCCGATGCGATATAACTAAGAGCGAATTGATATATCGTCGGCGCTCGCGAGTATGGCGAGAGACAGTCGCGCCAGTTATTCCGCATCCTATATACGTATATATTCGATCGACGCGTCGTGGTACGCATATTACAAAAATATTGCGGACCAAAGCCTCTCGTATCGTCCGGCTGCATGCGCTTCTTCGAATTGAATGACGGTACTGTATGTTATGTGCGCTCGTCTCGCTCGATGATTTCTGGAATTAAAATAACTTTCCGCGCGGAGAGACGATTAGCGTCTGCCTGTCTCTCAACGGCTCTTGTCACCATTTCTATTTTTTTTCTGACCGATTTGTAAAAATCGGAGCAAGCGTGAAGAAGCAAGAAATAATCCAAAGAGCGAGCTGCTAAATCCAATCGAGGCTCGTCGTATACAGAGGACCGTTCCTCGAATTCAAATTATAATGGCTATACGCAGCGTTGACAGGGCGCATGAGCCTACATCGTCGCGCTCACCTACCTTATACATATATATAGGAAGCTCGCACTTCTCTTGGGCTCCACGAGCTTTGAGGGCTTTTCACCAGGCTCCCGCAAATCATCGGACTTGATTGAATAACCTTCTCTCCTCCTCCTCTTCGTAGTACACTACGTTCGCGTGCGTCGCTCGCGGGTGGGAGTTGAGGAAAAAAAGAAAATAAATATATAATCGCTGCAGGAGCAACAGCAGCAACGGCTAGGAAAACAGTGTACAGGAGGATAAGGCTACCGCTCTCGGCAAGTCGCTGCCGCTGCTGGGCAATGAAAATATTGATGTTAAGGCTTAAGGAAGGCCTTTGACAGGCGGGCGAATGTTTCTCTCTGTCTCGTGGTTGGCCCTCCTCTCTCTCTCTCTCTCTCGCGTTGCACAGCCATAATCCGCGCCCGCGTTCCAATTATACACAGCGCGCGCGCTCTCTCGAGCTTGGAGTCGCGAGTGGGAGAGAGAGCACTCGAAAACAGGTTCGTCCGGAATGCACACGTAATTTCCCGGCGCGAGAGCGCTGAGAGCTGCGCGTTGCTGCTGTTGCTGCTGCTGCCCGATGCCAATAAAAGGCCCACACCGTTTAACAAGCGCCTCACCTTTTTATCCGCTTCTTCTCTATATCTCGTGCTTCTATACGCGTAGGGTACAGAGCTCCTCCTATGATACGCGAAGGGTCTAGAGGACCGCCAGCGAGTGAGCATCGAGTATGAAAAGCTGCACAGAAGCCGAGTAATGCTCTCTCTCTCTCTCTCTCTCTCTCTTGGGCTTTACGAGCCTTTTACTCGACAGAGACTACGACGACGCTGTCTCGCTGTTCCTTTTTCCCCCGCTTTATCTCTCTCGAGAGGAGCACAGCCAGCCAGCGCGGGAGAGATGCTTCTCAAATTCCAGGGCCATATGCGAGCAGGGGGAGAGTAACCCAGCTACTGCGGCTGCACTCGGCAAATATATGTACACGCGTGTATGTACGAGCATTGGCGCGCAACTTTTCGCCCGTAATTAAGCCGTTGTAATTCTCGCTCGTAAACTCCGCCCGCTCGCAAATTGTGATTTTGATCGGCACCAATCTACCGTTTGCCAGCGTGCGCGCTCGCGCCGTTAACGATGTCTCCCTCCTCTCCGTGCGTGCCGCTAAATTAAGGACCTCGAAATATTTGCATTTTACGATTCCTCCTTGTATACACACAGCGAGAATGACTCTCTTTTTTCTCTCTCTTTCTCTCTTTCTCTCTCGTTCACCGCGCGTCTATCCACTTGTTTACAACCTATACTGAAATTCTGTGTGCACCTCAATCTTACGTAAGTACGTATATAGCAGCAAGTTGCTATTTCATTTTTCTCCTTTTTTCCTCCGTTTTCAAACGGTGTTCGAATCGCGCGCAAAACTATCGCGAGAGTCTTTCGCAGGGCTCTATGGTTGCAGTGTAGAGGTATGTATGTGTAAATGCTCGCAACAGGGCGTATCTCGAGGAGTTTACGGTCGGGCTTTTTCACCGGGGCAGCTATATGTGTGTACGTACGTGGATATATACATAATAGAGTATACGCCCGCAGGTAGCCAATATATACGTATATCTATACATGCGTATACTATAAAGACTATAGGCAGCCTCCGCACGGGTATAGAGGAGAGAAAAAAGGAAGAGAGTGGATGTGCGCGCAGCCGAGCGCAGCCTTCCTTCCTATACACACACACACACACACACACACACACACCCATGTACAGCTCCTCTCGGCTCTCGTGTAATAAAGATGCGTTCCGCCGCTTCGAGCTCTCTTTCTCCATCCTTTTCGCCACTTTCTCTCCGTCTCTCTTTCGCTCCGGCTTTCTTCCCTCTCCCCCTCCCGATGCATATATACACGTAAACGCATGCATGCTCACCGTTAGCCTTCGTTCGCACGCCTCTGCACTTGGCTGCGTTCGCTCGTTCCTCCGTTCGCGCAGCCTATATTTACTTGCATTTCTTCCTCTGCGCCTCTACTCGCCCGGCTATTGGCATAGAGCTGCGCAATTTTTTGCTATTCTCCCAGCAAGCGCCAGCAACATTGTCTCTCTCAGACTCCCGCGAGAAAGGAAATGACTGTCGTTCGGCCTGGAAGTTGTGCGGCTGTCGTCGCTGTGGCTGAGGCTGCTGCACTCGCGAGCAG
Source organism: Torymus tubicola (assembly GCA_035583055.1). Classification (NCBI taxonomy): domain Eukaryota; kingdom Metazoa; phylum Arthropoda; class Insecta; order Hymenoptera; family Torymidae; genus Torymus; species Torymus tubicola. The sequence goes on along the minus strand of JAWWEQ010052065.1, from coordinate 36,092 downwards.
TAGGTATTTTTGAACCGGTCTCCCTCCCTCGCGTGCTCCTGCTCTTGCTGTCTAGCGCTCGCACAATGTTCCCCGAAAAATGTTGCACGCGGAGCTGCCGCGTTTCGCCGACTCGTGAAAAAGATGGAGGGAAGGGGGGAGGAGGTGGAGGCACGAGATGAGGATCCGATAAAGATAGAAATTGAGAGAGAAGGAGCTGGCGAGCGAGCGAGCGAACGGCCGAGCGCGAGAGAAAGAAGATGCGAGATAAGGAATGAAGGATGAAGGTATATACGGGAGGAGCGAAAGGCCCCGATGTCTGATTGTATAAAGTTAGAAGATAAACAAACGGTATATATACCCCGGCGACTGCCGCGCGCGGCGAGAAAGAAGAAATCGATTCTCGGATTCGCGTCTCGCAATGCGATCTTTATCAGCCGGCGGCCTACACACACACACACACACACACACACACACACAGACACACATACACACAATAGATTATTGATTCTGGCTGTCTACCTTTACCTCCAGTATATATATATATATGTAGAAAGCAAGTGTACGTTTGCAGTTATATGTATTAATCACTTTATTAGACGACGCTGTACGAGAGATCCACGCTGCACATTATTATTTTTCTTTCCTCCTTGCGGTTTATTAGCCTCGCGATAGTCGTTCGGCGAACCCAGCTTATATTATCCGACACTCGAACTCACTTTTGATAGGAGCAAAAATATATATATACATACATGCATGTGTGTATTTTCAACTCGAGCAATCGGAGAGCGGAACGCGGCGTTGTCGTCGGCCTGCCGTTATCTCCTCCGAACGGAAGAAGTGAGCGTGCGAGTGCAGATGAAAAGGAGCGCGTATACGCGTTGAAAATGTCCACCTGACGCGCCTGAGTATCGTGTGTCGTCTCGTCCTGCCATGCGCAATGGAGAAGAGGAACTCGTAAACACCAGTGTCTCCGTGCCCAACAGATTACGTTCTCTCTCTCTCTCTCTCTCTCTCGCACGCGTCCGACTTTTTCTCCTTTTTTCCTTTACCATTATCGCTTGCTTTTATCTTTATTTACATTTTTATCTTGCGAGCTTGCTCCTCTAGGGCCTTTTTATTTTCATCTTGGAGCCTTCGCTCTCGTACTAATTAGCGGGAAAATGCTGGAATGCGCCTTTCGTTATATCTTTATGATTAAATCTTGTTATTCCCCTTCTCTCTCTCTCTCTCTCTCTCTCTCTTTCGTTGGGATTGATTCTGCCTCTCCGAGGTGTTTAATCACCTGTGAAACGAAAAAACTTTTGGGACTCAGGCTTATACCGATGATTTTTTCTGATAACCAATGCCCACTCACTCGCCCGTGCTTGCGTGTGTAATAAATCTGCTCCTAAATTTCTACAAATGACGTTTCTCTAATAATATATACATTTATAGAAAGTCAGAGGCGGTATTCAGCGAGTACGGGACACATCACTTCCAGATTTCGCCGCGCCGATGTTGTATAGAATTGTATAATATACACAAGTTTGGCTAAACGAGGCAAGGGAATGTCGTATACATATATCTAATAACGCGCGATAAAAGGGTCGCAGGTAGGCGGCGGCAGGGTTGTAAACGAGCGGATAAGAATCGAGGCGTAAAATGGCTCGCTCCTTGTAATAGTGTGCCTCGCTGTAGTGTCTATCCTCAGCCCGGCTCTGATTTATACACAGGCGGCACATTACATTTGGCGGGCAGCGCGAGGACACTGGGCCGTTTATATTCGAGGGACTTCCGGTGGTTAGCGGTACAGTATACACGCACAGACTCTACAGGTGGCTGCGGCTCTCATGTACATATATACAAGGGTGTCGCGCCCTATACCTGTTGCGCACCGACGAGGGAGCGCACAACCTGTGTCCCCATTCTTCTCTCCGCTCAATTGAACGCGGCGCGTGCTGTAATAATGCTCTTTTCTCTCTCTCTCCCGCATCATTAGAAAATTCCACGGCATTTGTGAGAGAGTGGAGAGGGTAGGAGAAATTTCCGCAAAAGATTGTCTCGTATGAAGCGGCAGCGGCGGTGGCACCGCTGCGTACATTGTTTAAAGACATAATTCCAACAAATGATCGTTGGCATTCTTGGGGCAAGAAAATCCTTGGAATCCGGTTGTGCACACATTGCAGTGCTCCGGACGGTGAGCTTGAAGGGGGTAAGGTAAAAAGTAAGATGTCAGAAAGTAGCGGCCGCGGCGGGTAATCGCGCGCACACACAGTGGAGAGAGAAGAGATGCTGCGTGAGTGCGGTAGCGACTAATTTTCGCGGCGCTGCTGCTGCGGAGAACGTCGAGAGGCGAGAGACAAGAAGAAGAGAGCGCACACGCCGAGTCGGGGAGATAAAGAAAGAGCGACTATGGTGGGAGAAAAAGAAGGGTATAAGCGAGAGAGAGAGAGAGCAAAATGGAATGAGCGCGTGAATGACGACATGCCGTCGATTGGTGCTGGAGAGGAGAAAGAGCAGCCCGAGTTGGGCGCCACTGCCCATAATTATGACATCTAATTAGCTTTTTAGCGGTTTCCGACGCTGCTTTCCAAGCCCCGCGGGGATTGGCTTGGGGATTGGCCGAGGGCCGAGCACGCCACGGTCTTTTTTTTCCTCTTGTTCCCTCTACCCTCAGCTTCTTCTTTTTTCCTCTCGCAGATGCCTCTTTTTCTCGCTCTCTCTTCAGAATGCTCCAAACGTGGGATTTGACTATTACTCCGCCACGTGAACAGCAATATCTAGCGCAAAACTACATGGTCTGTGATAAACGTTAATCGTCCAGAGTACAGAGAAAAATGCTGGGATTAGGAGAAAAGGGTGTATTAGCACAGGTACAGGGGAAGTGAGAGGCTGACGAGAAAAAGAGGCAGAAAAAAGGGCAGGCGCACGAGGTGGATTAGCATTGGAAAGGTAAAGAAAGGATCTCTCTCTTTCTCCCTCTCGTTAGAGGCGCGCACACGCAGTGTGTGTATATCGCCGAGAAGAGTTCGGGGGACGTCATTAGAGCACGCTACATAAAGCCACATGAGAGAGAGAGAGAGAGAGAAGATAAAACTCGCTCGCTCTCGAGGATATGTGTGCATGCGTGTATGTGCGCGAGAGCGGAGGAGAGTTATATGCCGCAGGCGCAGAGCGTGGAAAGAACGGAGATGAGGAAGAAGAAGTGGGGGAGAGTCACGTGGGAAGAGAGAGAGAGAGAGAGAGAGAGAGAGAGAAAGAGCCGTGCGGAGAAGAATGATTGAGCTGTAGTCGATGTTGCAGCCACACGGCTCTCTTTTCGACTCCCTCTCTCTCACTCTCCGTCGATGTCTTGATATGCCAATAGTCAGCTGAAAAGCGATCTCGAGCAATAACCTATAAGATGCCGATTTGCGCATTCGAGATCGCGAAAACACGCGTATTTGCGCATTCCCGACAACAGCGACATCCCCACGGCCGCTGCTCCATTATCGAGTTCCAATTGTCGCACGTCGCCGTGCGAGAGCTCGGCCTAATCGGGATTCCTATCGGTTTCTTCTCTCGCGTCGTCCTTTTTCTTCTTCTTCATTCTTCTCTCCCTCCTCTTCTTCTTCTGCTTCACAGCTGGCTCTGACTTCTCGCCCGATTGCTACATAAGATCGGCTTATTATTGCCCTGTGGTCTCTCAATTTTTCCTTTCATCATCGATTATACAAGCCCATGTACTTACAACGAACCCACCCGGAGAGAAAAAACGATCGATTTTCCGCCCCGAATCTCAATATATATATATATGTATTTATTTGGAATTTTTTTTCAAGTCATCACTTGGAAATAAGTTATTCCAAGGTAATTAGCTATGGTATACAATTCTCTGTTCAGCATGGCTCACAGATTAATTCATTAGTGAGGTGTATATATACAGTTGTACAGCCGCTCATAAGTCAACGGTTGTTGTTGTTTTCTTCTCGCTCGCTTCATTAGCCGAAGGAAACGAGGCCGTAGATGATAATAAATTCGTTAATTGAAGAGTCACGTCTTGTTTCGACAGATTATAAATATATACACACATGGTTCCTTATATAGAGCGCGATCACTTTGTTTGGGAAGATTAGGTGGAGACAAGAACGGAGCGCGTAGAATTAATCGGACGACGCGCGGCCGCGACGAGGAAATTTGAGAGCAGCTCCGAGAGCGGCGCTCGTCAAGTGCAATCAGCGCTGATTCGAGAGAAAATTTCAGCAAGCCGCTTGGTCGTTCAAGAGGGAGAGAGAGCCGATGGGATTCAGCAGTGCACTGTTCCTGCAGGCATTCCTCGCTCCCTTTCGTGCCAACAAAAAAGTCTCTGCTCTCTCTCTCTCTCTCTCTCTCTCTCTTCACTTCACCCCGAACTTTCCTCCTTCTCGTGCTCTTTTTACTTTATACAGGCCGCATTTTTATCGCATCATCTAACGAATTGCCCTGTTTCTCTTTTAATACCTCTCTCGCTCTCTCTCTTTTTTTGGCTCTGGCTATAAAAATTCGGGGGCCCGCGCTCCACGACGACTCTTCTCCTTCGACTCAATAAAGTGTACAGCATTTTTTTCGCGAGCAATTCACGTGCGCCGCATATTTTGAGACTCGAGTCGACACTGCAGCTATCGCGCAGGGCAGCTGGCCACTACTTGGAGTTATCGTGCTCGCTTTTCAACCTAAAAATAACTGCCGAAAATCGTGACTCGCGAGTAAAATTGTTTTTCGCAAGTGGTCTCCTGGCCATTTGATCCTGCGATCCTCAAGGTGCGGTGGCAGAGTGGGGGCTTTCTCTCCATTAGGTCCCGCAAGTCGTCGCGTCGGCGCTTCTTCCTCCCTTTTTTACCCTCCTCAGCCCTCCTCTTCTCCCACCGCGTGCGTCTATTTCTTCTGCCGTCCTGATTGTCTGCGTGTGGAAGCCGTCGCGTCGCGCGCACAAATGAGGTTGTCGCGCTAGTAGTCGGCCGGCCGCGAACGAGTTTTTTATCTCTCTCGCTCTTTCTCCTCTTGCCCCTTAATGTTCAGTTCACTTTATTTGTTCCACACTACGTTTTATCGAGTTTTGAAAATGGAAGAAAAGGAATACCAAGAGAGGAAGAGAGAGAGGGAGGCACGTGCGTGGCTCGGTATCCCACAGTGTTTCTTGCGCCTCTGACTCTGTTCTCTCGTCGTCTGTCCGCTCTCTCTCTCTCTCTCTCTCTCTCTGTCTGTCGGCCTGTCGGAGAGAGAAGAGAAAGAGGGAGAGAGAGAGTATATGTACGCGTTCGGGACCATTGTTCTCGGAAAGCTTGTGTGTACGAGCCGTGTGTTGTTTGGCCCCCTTCGATATACCCATTCGCTCCGATTGCACGCGCTTACACATATATATGTATATATCTGCAGGCATACGTATGTGTGCGAGGAGAGCGACCGGTCCGGCGATGACGATGTCACTCGCGGCGCGGCGGCGGCCCGCGAGCTTGAGCGCCGATGGCCAATGACCCGAAGGAGGACGAGAGAGCCGAGCCTTCAATCGTTCTTTATTGGCCACGAGGAGAAGGCGAGCGAGAGAGCAAGCGAGCTTGTGTATACGTGTATATACCCACACGACGTCTATTTCTTCTGCACACACTCGACTCGCTCAATCTCATTGCGCTCGACTCTTATTTATCGCACAGCTTCGCGCTTTGGACGCGACTTCTGCACCCCTTCGCAGCTTCATTATCATTGCTCGCGCGATCGCGTGTCTTTTCTCTTTTGCATACATTTTGTCTTCCCACGTTCTTTGCGTTTAATATATAGGAAAAAATTTACTGTCGTATTAGTCGCTACTATAACCGGGCTATTAATTTCCACATAGAAAGAGCGAAGGCGAAAGCGACAGTAATGAGACAAAGGTATAAAATATCTAGTCGATAATGTGCTACAGTACCTCGCTTCTTATCGTCTGCTCAATATTTCGCGAAAGCCCGCACGCCAACGATCGAGTCATGCACATAGATATAGTCAATAAAACGCACTTTAACTGTAATATATGTTTACCAACACCTCACTTATATCTCTTCGGACCATCGATATTTTTCCATGTAAAGAGATAAAGGTATCGGCGAGCTCGGTAACAGTGTACGAGCACTTGGCGTGGAAAACAAGCATAGCATGTATATAGAGGACGGAATTGAAGCGCGTATATGCTCGGCAGCTCTTTCTCTCTCTCTCGCAATCAGCGCGTCTGCACGACAGTTAAAGACGTTAAGCGGTGATGAGGCGAACGGAGAGAGAGAGAGAGAGAGAAAGAGAGAAAGAGAGAAGAAAACGAGAGAAGAGAAGCGCGCGCGCTCATTACCAGCACGCAGCGTTTATACGTCAGCGACAAGCCCTGTTTTGGCGGCTATATAATAATAATTTCGTCACGGCTTCTGTACAAACGCGGATTTACTCGTTTCTTCCTTGACTGGAAATTCATTCTTATTTTCCTTTTCTCTTTGTATCGTCCATCCTTGCAACCGTTTTAGACTTCGTACAGTAAGGAACGTTGTATGCGCAGCAGTTAAACAGCTCTAAAATCGACCAAGAGATGAATTGCTTTAAAGTTTGATGCGCCGCTTACGCAGTTATGATATACAAAAAAGTATGCTGTTGCGTTCCGAGTGCAGTCTTGCTTGATGTTATTATGGCATTTTAGAGAAAAAAGAGAGAAAGAGAAGCGCCTTTGATTACCGAAAAGGACATCCGCATTCGCAGCGCGCAAGTCCATGAAAATAGTTGCTGCTCGCTTGCACTTGAGAAAGAGCCTCGAGGCCGGCGTAAAAAGCCGCATCGTAAAAAAGGCGAGTAAAACGAGAGAAGCAACGGCGCAGAAGGAAAATTACGTATAGCGTTATTAGGCGCGCTCGCAAAATCAAAGACGGCCGCCTGCGCGCGCAGGATATCCACGCGGCCAGACCGTTTTACATTCGATCGATTGCTCTGGCAGTGTATAGTGCGAAATGCTCCGTGCAATCAGCGCCGCACGCGCACGCACATATAACTGCGGTCTCCGATGTATGCCACCGAGGCTCTTGCCCTCGATCCTCTGAAAAAAATAACTCAATCTGTGTACACGTATTGGGAGACTTTATTATCGTTCGTTGCTGCTCGCCAAGAGATTCATCACTCGGCCTCCCGGAATCGGCAGCTTTCCGCCTGTGCGCGCGCGCTAGCATTGCTTTCACATTTTATATACGCACACACACAGCTGCGCCTATGTCTGTGTATCTCCCCAAAAGCAGCCTTTTTTCTCATCGAGATATTCACAAGATAAGAAGCCGAGAGCTGCCAGGCGGTGTGTAATAAATATTGTGCATATACATTCCCCGTGACTTGTCAGAGTCTTGCTACGTCCTCCTCTAGCCGCGCGCTTAGATTAAGCATTATAGTAGCAATGTATCATATTTGGCGCTTAGACGTTACACGAGCAAAGCACATCGCTGGCGAATTAAAAAGAAATAAAGGAGCTAGCGAGTGCGCGCGCAAAGATTGGAGATTGGTGCACACGTACACACAGAGAGCGTACGCGAGGGAGCTGCTGGCGCTGCTGCCGTCGCGGAGAGAGAAAGAGAGATCGAGTATCGTCGCGCGAGGGTGTGAGGGAGCGAGCACGAGAGCGTGGGAGGTGGGCTATCTGAAAGTTTAGATGAAGCTGGCGAGCTGCGCGCGCGTGTATGTACGTGTCTGCGAGGGTGGGAGAAGCCGAGAGAGAAACCGGTAGTAAAGTTATTCGAAAGAGCTGGGCATTCGAGTACCTTGCGCTCTCTCCCCCTGCGCGCCCCGAGCCGATCTCTACGGATAAGAGGAGCGCGAGCGCGCGAGGTGTAACTTACTAGCTCCTTCCCTCTCTCTTTTAGCCTGCTCGACATAGGGCCGCTCCTTCCTTCCTTTTCTCTCTCTACACACGTAGCCGGACACATACACGAGGCTTTTATGCACATATCGGGCCGAGCGCGCGAGCGAGCCTATACGGACGCGGAGCCTGGAGAGCGAGCGAGAGAGCATCTTCGCAGAACTCGTTCCTCGCTGCGGCCTCCCTCCTCCGCTCCTTCTCGCCGAGCGAATTCGCTCGTGGCGCAGCGGGCTATATACTCGCGGAAACCTTCATGTCGCACCGCACGCGCCTGTATATAAAGCTCTCGAATTAACGACGACGATTGTATCGCGCTGTGCCCTGCCGCCTCGAGGACGCGCGCGAGTGCCGCACATCGACTGCCCCAGAGACTGCCCCGTCTCGCATGTGTACACACACCTACAATGCACACACGCTCTCCGCACTTTCATGCGAAATTTCACGGAGGTCGACGAGCTCGAGCGATGCTCCTCGCGCGAGGCGGACGAGAGGAGCGTGCCACCTGGCGAAATAACGACTTAATTCGCGAGAGAGAAAGAGAGAGAGCCAGCGTGCGAGCGAGCGCTGAGGGAAGGAAATTAAGAGAGCCAAGTGTACTTTGGCCGCTGCTGCTGCTGCTGCTGCCTGATTCCGGGAATCCCTGGCCCGAAGAGTATAGCCCGCATCGAAAAGCTGTGAAAGAGAGAGAGAGAGAGAGAGAGAGAGAGAACGAGGCGATCCGGATCTCTCATCCTCAGCCGTCCTTGGGCGACTCGTTTCTGCCGCGTTCGCTCATGGACCCACACTTCTATACTACTACTACTACTTCTACTACTGGCGTGTGCGTGACCTTCAAATCGGAGCATCCCTACCCGCTCGCCGCCCAATCAAATCATAACGGCTCTATTACCGCCTCCTTACGCCTCTCTCTCTCTCTCTCTCCCTCTCTTCTCGTTCTTCGCTCGCACAGCTCGCAATTAGCCGCATCACGCAGCTTATCGTTACTCCTTTCCGACTATGTATAAGTACATAACGGACACGCAATTGTGTGTAAACAAAACGCTGATGGTTTCCTTATATATAAAGACATCGCGAAAATTGGAGGGAAATTTGTATATAAAGTTTAATCGGATGAGGGGCGGTTAAAAGCTATGCGCGAGGCTGGGATTTCGCAGAGCCGCGGAGGTATAAAGCGATGAGAGAGAGAGGGAGAGAATATAGTGGGGCCGAGAGAGAGATGCGAGCCCTCCAAGGTGGTCTACAATTGCAGTAATAACTCAATTATCCTCTCTGGCCGGGGGTACGCCGCGGTCGCGGGGTAGGCTTGGGTATATACCCGCCTATCTGCCTCTTTTACTCTCAAATCTCTCACTCGCCTTCTTTATCCCCCGTTCCTCTTCTCTCTCTCTCTCTACCTCCACTCTTCATTTTCCATCCAGCTCAATCTACTCCTTCCCTCTCTGCCTCATCTCTCCCCTTCTCTCCTTTCTTCTCCCTGATGCGCGCGCGCGCCTCTATCTCAATTCATCTTGCCCCTCGCTTTTGCCCAAGAAGCGCGCGCACACACACACACGCTAATAGTAATCTCCGAGATGCTCGTGCCTCACGATCGGCCTGTGAGCTGCACTGCCATGGGATATGTATTATCGGCTGCGGACTTTCGGCATCACGATCGTTGGGGCTTTTATGCGCGATGAGATGCTGCTGCTGCTGCCTCAAATTTCTCTCTTGTACACAATGCGAACAATTGCCAGCATTCCTACGCTAATCACTATATGGCTCAAGAGCAGCAGCAGTAGCAGCAGGAGCGTGTGCGTTTACAAATATATTAGAATAATGACGTGCGCTTGTTAAAGTTTGCGATGGGGGAGAGATGAAAAAATCCGTCCGAGAGATAGACGAAAATGACGGACGAAAGAATATATGTATAAACGTGTAAGTGCCGCTTCTGGGGCTCTCCCACGGACGTGTGCGTTCGTGTGTGTGTGTGTGTCTCACATGCGAGAGCTCTCAGCGAGAACGGGCGCACGAACAAACAGCATAATAGCGCCGGTGTCCGCCGGGGGCCTTAACACGCTCCTCGTTAGACATTTCGTCGAAGCGTGTGTCGCCCTGGCTCTCCCCCGATATCAATCGGCAACTCTCCCTGCTCGCCCGACTCTCTCGGCCAGGCCTTTATATATGTATATGTATGCGATCACGACAAACATCGGGACTACTTAAGCGCGCACGACACTTTTAAATATTCTCTCTCTCTCCCTCCTCCGAACTCAACCGCGCAAATCGCCTCATCTATTCATTTCCTGCCACCACTCCGCAAACATGCTCCTTCTTTTTTTTATTATTATATCTTGCTCCGGTTTCGTCTTGTTTACTGCTATACTATAGCATAATCTCTGTCCCTCGGAGCTTATACGGGAATAATAGCTTCACGTACATCTATAACGGTGGTCCGAACGAGAGATGCGCATGGTTTAAAAGGAGCAATCGATGCGCAAACTTATCTCTCAATACACTCCATACACGTATATATATATATGTATTCGGGGCAGCTGAGAGGTGCACGCGAAGATTGGACAGCCGCACAAAGAGATGTTTGGCCCGAGGCAAGAAACAGTCCGGCGGAATGCTCGAAAAAAATTCGAACATCGCGACTCTCCTCTTTGGGGAGGCTGAGTGCGTGCGTGCAGGAGAGAGAGAGAGGAGCGCCGTTGCCAAAGCAGCGTGTATGTGTGCACGCGCGCGTGTGCCTCCTCGTCCTCGACGAGAGAAGAGTAAGACATTGAGAGAGCGAAAGAGAGAGAGAGAGAGAAGGCACCTGCTAGAGTCCAGCCAGCAGGACTGCGCCCGGCTCGCACTGCTCGTGTAATATACGTGTGTGTGCACTCACAAACTTGCGTCTGCTGCAGTGCAGAGTATATACGATACTGCAGGCGAGTTCTCGGTGTGTGTGTGTGTGTGTGTATATATGTGCTTATGGCTGCGTGCCGCTGCTGCTGCTGCTGCTCTCTCGCGCTCCTCTGCGCTTCTCTCCGTTGAGCGCAACGCGGCAGGAGTAGTGGGAGTCCTTCTCTCTCCTTCTCGTTCTCGCTCTCTCTTTCTCTCTCTTCTCTATAGTCCCTCGACGACTCTGTTCCTTAGTGGCAGGCTCTCGCGGCCGGCTGGGTGGTCCTACCGCCTCAGTTCTCTTCCGACGCGGCTCAAGTCAACACTCGCGTTTCGCGCTCTGCTAGTCCGATGTGATTTCCATACTCTCTACGTACGATTCACCGACTCGCAGAGACACTGTATACACCTAGTTGGGAGTTTATGGAGAGTATGGTGCGAGCGGCGCTGCGGTGTGAGAAGAACACGTATAAACGCGCGGTCAGAGTAATCGATAGCTCCTTCGTTTGTATAAAGGGAGAGAGAGAGAGATCTTTCCGCTCGCCGATAAAGTGGTTAGTGCGCGAAACCACCTGCGCAATTGCTCTCCAATCGGTGCGGTGATTGGCCGGACGTGAGAAACCGGCCAGCGAACGGGAGAGAAAGAGAGAGAGAAATAGCTAGAGACTGTGTGTGCAAGCAAGTAAGCAAGCAAGCAAGCGTCTTCGATACGCACGTGCGCTCGAACGAATCAATCACCTCGCGCGCCGGCTGAGCGAGAGGAGAGGATACACACATATACGCGAGCGCCACGGTCTTGTATATATAAGTACACCAATACACAATGAGCGTAAACAGACCGAGCAGCAACAGCGGCAGCAGCGGCGCTAAAGCATGTGAGAAGTAAGCTGCCGAGGTGAGTTCTTAGTGTGTACACGCGTTTACGTAGTTACACCACGTACATGTACGTAATCGCACCTTATCGGCTTTTAGCGTAATTTCTCATATACTTATATACTTCGATCGTGCGATTATTATCATTTGGATGGTATAATACGGGGCGTGTGCGCGAATACACGCTGGAAGGAAAATATACGGACGGTGGGGCACCGATCTTTCTCTCCGTCTTCTTTTTTCAGGTATGTACAGCCAGATTCCGTGGAAAGGAAACGGAGCCCGAATACAAGCATGTACGGCTAGTGTGCGTGTGGGTATACACGTGTGCATGTGAGAGAAGGTTTTTTCTCATTCTAGTCCGAGCCGTGTCTGTATGTGTGTGCCGTGAGGAAAGAGGAAGGGCCTGTAGGCTATACACAGCATGTGCCTACGGGTCCACAGGCCCACGGGGGCTCGAAATTCCTAATTTCCATTCTCACCGTTTCGTCTCTCTCTCTCTCTCTCTCTTACTTGCGCTGACTATATAGAAGCCAGCAGGTCTCGTCGGAGAGATCGGAGCAGTGAAAAGAGGAGCCCGACCGAGAGGGCCTGGAATATTTCCTCAAGGAAAAAGGAAAAAAAGAAGAAGATGAAAGAAAAAAGAAAAAAGGAGGGAGAGCGTCGTCGGCAGTTCTCGGGACTGCGACGGAGAGCACAGCTCTAGCAGTGGCTACGCAACTCTGTGGCTAGGCGCGCGACCTTTAAATTCACGAGGCGGCGGCAAGGCGGAGCCCTGAAAAATATCTCTATCATTGTCATGGAGATGGACCGAGGCTATATACACAAACTAACGTAGACGGGACAGGCGCGCTTACTCCGAACCTGCTCTCCATTTCACTGCCGTAGCTCTTTTACAAAGAGCCGTAGATTCGTTGAAAAAATCTCTCAATAGATTGTGCTGCTTTTACTTCTTCTTCTTCTTCTTCTTTTTCTTTCCGCTTCCTCCTTTTTAGAGAAAAAAGCCACGCACGAGGTTTTCTCGCACGTCCGATCTTATGACAAGTGTAAGACTGAAAAATGATGCAACAAATCCGAAAGCCGCTCTATATGTACACGCATTTTTCTCTTCACCGGTGTTGCTCGCGTCCGTAAGAGTTTGACTCGAGTGAAAGTGAAAAAAGTGAGAAATTGTTTATATACATACGCATGAAGGGGGGAGAGATACAAGGTGAGGGCGACGTCGCCGCCGGCACGAATGAGTGCACGCATCAGAGATTGAACAAACTCTCGCCGAGTGCGTATGTATGTGCATGCGCATGGCGATCAAGAGACGATATGTATATAAGAGAGTGCGCTGAGAGAGAGAGAGAGAGAGAGAGAGAGAACCAGTTCCCTCGTTTCATTGCGTTCGTTGTCCGATAATGACGCTAAGCGCGCGCAGCATCAGCACCGAGAGAGACCCGATGACGCGGCGGCGACGCCGAGAGAGAGAGAGGGCGACTAAAAAATACACCTCTATCTCCCGTGTATACACCTTCTGGCTTTTGCACTGTCATCCGAGGAGATTTGGTGAGAAATGTGAGAAGAGAAGCAGCAGCAGCGATCCAAGGTATTTTCGGGCGGAGTGGCGGGGCTGAAGGAGAATAAAGAAATTAAATTACTCGGCGAAATGTCTCAATTCCGGCGAGGCCGCAACACACGCACAGCTTCGATTCTGACCGAATGATAATTTCCGTGCGGCAAGAAATGCGGACGCGGGCGGCGGGAGCAGAGGAAAGGTGAAAAAGACATGGCGAAGTTTGTTGTTGCTGCTACGCCCGGTTATGTTGAGGGATATATGTATATATATACACAGAGTCGCGCGGGCTCCGGTATATAGTATACAGAGGAGAATGGGCCCGCGGCAAGTGGGCCTCCGTGTAGTCCCGCCGACAACCCGCTATTATCTTGACTAAACTAGAATCTCGATGATTGCACGCTGCTCCGTTGCCCCGCGCACGAGAGTTTCGTCTGGCTTTCCCAGCTGATGTATGTACGCAGCTGGAGCACCTCCAGGCCAATGTGTACACACGCGGCGAGCTTTTGCATCGAGCTTTTTCTCGAGCCTATGTGCGTCTATAATTCGGAATCATTGCCGTATACACATCGGCTGATGGCTCTATTCGGCGAGTGCGTACGTATACACGCGTAGTGTCCCGCGTAATAATCTATACGTACGTGTGGAGCGTGCTTGAGAGCAAGAAAAAGAATGTTATAGCGAGCCCGTTTTGAAAAAATAAAAAAAGACAAGAGCGGCGTATACCGTCGACAGTTTTGCTCCGCGTGTGTGATTGTATGCAAATGCATGAATAGCTGGAGGGAGGGACACACACGTGTATATATATATATAGGAGAAAAACCGGCAAGACTATAATAGTGGCGCACTCCTGGCTCTTCATTGTCTAAACGCGAGCGTGCCACACGTTTGATGTATGTTATAGACGAAAAATGCCGCGAAACTATATATACATATATGAGTTGAGAACGTCAAGCGTATGTATGCAGCGATATACATATAAATATATAATAGACAAGTCGGTAGAAGAAAGGGTTCGGCGATGCGTGAGCGCCGATCGAATTTGACAGCTCGCGCTCTCCATTTAGGATATGTAAGTCCCGCCGCGTGGCTTTCCTCTCTCTCTTGCGAGACGGCGCACGCGCGCGTATGCGTGTGCGGCGGTACAAAAGCCGCAGAGGCAATTGAAAGGGTAAATAAAGTTGCCGAGGCGCAACAAAGCTAAAAATCCTCGGGCTCTCTCTCTTTGCGGCTTTATGTTTTATCGCGCTCGCGCGCTCATTTTCATCGTTTCGCGCATGGCCGAGCACGAATTCGTCCGTTTGGAGAACGCCCGGCTCGGTCCGCCCCCCGTGGTATTTGTCACGTGACAATATAATTATTTGTTTAGCAAATGACACGCGTGCGTGCGTGCGTTCGTTGGTGTACGCGTTAAATAAACCGAGAATATGCGTATATACGCGTACGTGATAATAAAAACGACTGCTGAACAATTGATATCGCTGGACGGGCGGTGTGTATATGTATATAGCTGGTAGTAGCACACACCACAGCACGCTGCATTTCTTCCTTCTTTATTTTCCTTGCGCCGGCCTTTCGACTCGCCCTTCGTAGCGAGAGCGACAGAGTGAGAGAGAGAGAGAAAAAGAAGAATGGAATTGCGAATTGCGTCTCGAGAATACACATACACTTACATACTCGCAGGCACACTCGTGTTATACACATAGAAACTCTCGCGGTTAGAATTGCTTTTTTAAAGCGGAACCTCACACCCGCGCGCGAGAGAGAGAGGGGGGGAGCCCCCCTTTCGCCACGCGCCGTAGCGGCAATCCTTCGCTGCTGCCCCCCTCGCTCAATCCTCTCTGCATATATGTACAAGGACCGGAACTGCCAAACGTGGCTATTCGCTTACACTCTCTTATTCTCACTGCGCCTACCTCTATATACCATATATCGTTTTCATTTTCCAATATAACGAGCAGCATTGTACGGGAGAAGGATTTGATTGAATCTCGTATATAGGCGAGAATAATAATATTATACGATCGAATGTGTGTGTGTGTGTGTATAGTTAACTGCTACTGCTGCTGTTGCATGTAAGATAAAAGGAGAGGTGGGAGAGGTGACAGCCTGTGAAACTAATGGGAAGAAGGAGTGTATAGGTAAATTTCGTTGTTTATGAAGACGGAGTTGCAGGCCGCACGTATATACATACGTATCGAGACGACGGTCGTTATCGCGTCCGCGCGCGAATAAAATCGGAAAGGAAGGCGGCGAACACGGTCACGAGAGCGATGGCGACGCGGTCAGCTTTCTCTCTCTCTCTCTCTCCTCTTCCTCCTCGGACCAGTGTATGTACGGCCAGACATCTCTTTGTTAGCCCCGACCAGTTTCCTACTCTCCTTCGTGCATCTCTCTTTTTTACCTTTCTCTCTCTCTCTCTCTCTCTCTCTCTCTCTCTCTCTCTCTCTGGGTTCGCGCTCTCTCGCGGTCCACGAACATGAACAAGAGTGAGAGAGGTCCAAAAAAAGGCCCGCGCGCCGAGTGCGATTCGACTCGCTGCATGAGAATATGACTTTTGTTTTTCCCGCGTGACGTAGAAGGAAAAAAAGCCAAATGCACGTGTGTGTGCGCGCGCAAAACTCTACGAATACGCGCGAGAGTCTTGAATTATGTTTTACCGCACTCATGAGCCGTGAGAAAGTCAAGTGCAGTAGTGTATGTGCGTGTGTGTCGCTCGACTGGCTATTCTCTTGAGCTTTTTTAATGCCTCACTTTGCTTGCCTCGAGTGTACCCTCCCTCTACGGCTCTAAATAAGCGAGATTTTTTCCTCATTTCTCCTGCCATTGTTTCGAGAGCTCCATTAATGACGTCCAATTTATTTTCTCCGCATTCAAAGCTCGCGCTTATGCCATTATTTTTCTCAGCTTTAACATACAGATACATATAGTTCTCGCGCGTTTTTCAAACTCAATCCCATGTTTAACGTAATCACGCGGAAATAATGCTATTATGCATAGAGTTTGAAGAACCGCTACGGAATTGGGTTATACTATACGATATGATTGTGGCGTTAGATTTGTCGAAAGAGTACAAACGGCTGGCTCCGAGTATATACATATATACAACTAGGCTATTAGAAAGTGGATGGTTGGTCAATCGACACAATGAAATTTCACGACGACGGTTCGTCGCTAACTGGCCGGCCGCGCAAAAAAGGCCAATTGGATGTGTCGTCGTGTTCCCCCTTCCTCTTATAGTCGATGAGCGCGTTCACAACTAAATGAACATCTCCGGGACGAAAAAGCGGATTGAAAGGAGAAGAAGAAGAAGAAGAAGAAGAAAAAAAAGAGGAAGAGAAGAAGAAGGGGTATAGCGAGTCATGTGGTGCCTCAAGAAGGCCACTCACGAAAATTCAATGAAGACGTAGCCGAATGAATGTATATCGAAAAATATTACTTATTCTTTAACGTATATATGTGGTATATATTTATATAAGCGTGCAAGAAGGAGAAACGGTGAAGCTTGCATTTTCACTGTCAGCGAGAAAAGGACTCGCTCGTTCACTCTCGTTGACTGTTTCTACATTCTAGAGAACAGCCAGGACAGACATACATGTAGGAGAGAAGGAGAGAGAGAGAGATAGAAAAGGGAAGAGAGAAGGACTTGTGTGTGTCCCGCGCGTCTGTCCGTAAGCGCGCGCTTGCACCGATCAAGGGAGTTACATATTTGTTACGGGACGGTGTCTCTTTCCCTGTCGCGGACGTGATTCGCCTTCGCAATGGAATAAAGACCTCTTGCCGAGTCACAGAGAAAGAAAGAAGGAGAGAGAGAAAGAGGGGGGAGGGGGGAGAAGAGGAGAGCAAAGGGGGAGAGCAGACTCGCTCCTCCTCTTTGCCCTTTTTCTTCTTTCTTCTTCGCTCGGATAAGGACTCGCGTATACGAGCAACACACATACACGCACGTACGTACACACTCGCGGCGCACTCTTTTTTATCTCCCTTTATTCTTCAGCTTTCTCTTTGTTTTTAAACTCGGACCTTATGTTTACCAATACACGCGACTCTTTACGGGCTGCTAATTAATGGCACAGCGAGTAAGCGAGCGAGTCGAGTGGAATTTTTAACGGCTGCTGCTCGCGTACACCCGTCGTAAAAAGCTTATGAAATCGTTCAGTCCGATGAAAAGTGAACTAGTCGCGATGGGAAAATTCACGTAACATTGTGGTCCTCTTACGGTGAAAGGAATCACGGTGGGCAGAGGCGAATATGGTAGAGCACGCGACCTTGTCTTGGTACAAAAGTGAGGGAGAGAGAGAGAGAGCAACTGGTTGCTGACTGGCTATCTGCGGCGCCTCGTATCCATGGAATTATTTACGATAGCTGATAGAGACACACACGCACACGAGTACTCTATGCGTGAGACCCACGCACAGCATTCCTCTCCCCACCCCCGCGTTCTACGTACATACGTAGACGCCTGCGCGAACGCCAGACGCGTGCATCCGAGCACACGGCATTTTTCGCTTTTTGCAGCATAGCCGAGCAAAAGCCTTTCAATTGCCGTTGCTTGATAAACAATCATTTTTCCAATTACGCCCGCCGATAACTTCCCTGCGCGGCGTGAACGTAATAATTACGTCAAGTTGAGGAGGTCCCAGCAATGAAATTATTCTCCGGCGAATATAAGGCGAAATGATAAAGTCATTAAAGATTCCCCCGTACACTAATAACTGGTAATACCTGTCTCGCTTTTTCTCCTCTTTGCCGCGCGGCTGCTGCTACCTCGGTGTATAAGATTGGCCGAGCCGATTGTCTGTTCTGGGGAGGAGGGAGGGCAGACCGCAGAGGAAAAATTGCCACCGCGCGTACGCGTGCGCTGCTCATACGTCGCGGTGGCCGAGAGCCGAAAAAAATGAAGACATAAAAAAAAGTTAAAGAAAGGAAGACGCCAGGCTGCTCCTCGAGAAAGTCATTCGCGATAATGACACATTCCGTGGCGCTGCGGCGCGAAAATTGAATGGGAGTAGCCTGCGTGTGCTCTCTCTCGATAACCAAGTATCCTACGAACATCGAAGGGCAGGCGAGTAAGAGAGAGAGAGAGAGAGACTGCAGTCCTTCGTGCTAGTTCTTTTTCTTTCGACGCTACGGCGCGCATCGTTATACACGAAGGCAGGAAGGTTGTGTGTGCCCGGCCGCGTGCCGAAAAACGGGTTCGAGAACCTGGCGCGCAACGCCGAGGGAAGAAGAGAGAGAGAGGGAGAGAGAGCACGAGAGAAGAAAAAGCCATTTGAAACATCTTCGTCCATAGCCTGGCGAACAGGCGCACCTGCTTCGGATCAGTCTTCAAATTTCGCATCCTACGAAAGTCGAAACTCTCCTTCTTTCCCTCTCTCTCTCTCTCTCTAAAGCTTCTTATTTAAAGCTAAAAAGTTCCAGGGCAACTGTGCGTTTTTTGTGTACTTGCTCCTTTTCGTGCTTGACAAGTCGTACAAAGCAACCAACAGTACAGAGTACAAGGTTTATGGTCAAGTTTTACCTAAGGTACGTCTAGGGTTTGGAGAAAACACTTCTTGACCAAATGAAATGTACATTAAGGATGAAAATAAGAGGGAGAGAGAGAGAGGGAGAGAGAGCGGGAGAAGCACTGCGGAGGTAGTAAGACAAGGGAAAAGATTGGTCGATGATATCTCTCGGCGGTAATAACTTAATCGGGCTCGGGGCATAACCATCGACGAGTCGGAAGAAGAGATGCTCCTTCTCTCTTGCGCATTATTCTCCAGCCGAGGAAAAGAGAGCCAAGAGCCACGGGACGCCAGGAGAGAGAGAGAAAGAGAGGAGAAGGCGTGTAGAGAAGTAGATGAAAAAGAGAAGGAGGATGAGGAGAAGAAGACGAAGAAGAAGAGGAGGAGAAGAGAGGAGAAGATTGTGCACGTGGGCGTCTCGTTGCTCATTTCGGCCTTCTCTCTCTCTCTCTCTCTCTCTCTCTCGCTTATAAGCGAGCGCGAGCGTGCATGTACCTCGTGCGATTCTCGCATCTTTATCCCGAGGGGCCCTGGATCTTGTGGGAGGAACTTGGCTTTCTTACCTCTCTCTTTGCTCTTTGCTCACGGCGAGTATGGACCGTACGTGTACGTATCTGTGTGTTTGCTCGATTTTATCAAGCTCCACACGCTCAAAGGTTTCTCTCTCTCAGCTCCTCTCTGCCTACGGCGCTTGACCTTTCGAATTTCATGTCTGATACCCATCGCCTCTCCTCTCCCCACGCTTAATAGAAACATTATTTCGACTTTTCGCCGCTCGGTTAAGTTTTCCGCGAGTTTGCAGTTCCGTAGAGTCGAGCAAGTAAGAGAGAGGGGAATAGGGTGAGCTAAACAAGAGGCTCAGGCAGCCAAGAAAGATTAAGACAGAGAAGAAGAAAGGAAAAAAGGAGGCATGCGGAGAGCAGGACGAAGAGGGGCTGGAGGATGGAGAGAGAGAGAGAGAAGCAGGAGAAAAAGAAGGACATGCAGAATATACATCGGCGGGGAAGAGGAGAGTTTGGGCCAGCGCGAGCTCTCTGTCGCTCTCGCTCTTTCTTTCTCTCTGTCTGCTCCTTTTTCGTCGTTCATAAATCCTACCGCTCTCCACCTCGCCTCCTCTTTCTCTCTTCCTCTGCCTCCCTTTCTTTGCTCCCTTTCGTCTCTATCGTCTCGGATTTTAAACGCGCGGCCTCCGCAAGAGTCCCTGCAATATTTCACCTTCTCTTTTTTTATACCCCCAGCCCCCACGAAAAATATCACTTTTAATCATTTCCGATTCTTCACTCTTTACCCTCGACTTCTCTTTGTCTTTATTTTTTCTTGTGTATGTATAAACCCTCGGCGATAATCTTGAAGAACAAGCCACGTATGGAGCAGCGGCATTTCTAGCCTCAAAACTAGCTTTGAGATATATAACACTTTCGTCATACGAAGAATTTACTTGCTTTGAATTTCGAAACGGGACATTTATTTTTTCTCTCTCCCAAAAGTATCGTCTAGGACGCGCGCGCGTGTATTATATCAACTAAGCTTTCCACGATACGGGCAATAAAAGAAAGTTACTTTATACAAGCCAATCGATGAGCGAACGCTCCGAAAGGGGAAACAGGTTTGACAACGCGCTTATACGTGTACGCTGGGAGTATATATAGAGGAAAAAATAAAAAGCTGAGAGAGCAGAGCTTGACTCTTTCTGTGTGTATCTCTGGGAAAAACGAGAAGAATCTCCAGTGGGAAAAAGAGGCGACGGCACGGGACTCTGGAACAACAGCGTAAAAAAATAAGCATCCTTCGTACGACACGCACCCGTTGCGTAATCACTTTTATAATCGAATCGTCCGTGGGTGATTTGTCCTCCTTAGCGTACATTCCACACTTGTGTATAGTCTCCGCTTCCGCTGATCATTTTATGTAAATAAAGAAGTTACTCGACAGTTAAAAGTCACATAGCCATCGGTATTTAAGCAAGAAGATAAGAATAAATATAGCAATATGGCGCAAGTCGAAAGGGGAAAGCAGCAGTAGCGAACGAGCGTTAATGCGAAGAAGATTTTCGGTCGAAAAAAACAGGCTACAGAGATAGATTTTACATTAAGACATCAACTGTAGGCGCGCGCGCCCAGCTGTAAAAAAGAGAGAGTGAATGAGTGAAAGGGCATTAGCGTATATATCGGCGACGTGCGACTCTTGCATTTATTTATTCAACCAGTTAGACGGCGCAGACGCACGCCCATTAAAAAGCTTTTTTTCACCGTTTCCCGAGACGTCGCCGCGCTTACGGCGCGTCTAACGGGATGTATAAAAAGACATTCGGGTGGTACATGTGCGAGGAAAAAATACCGATAGATATTACGGGAAGGATTTTTCCGTTTTTTTCTTCTTTTCGAAAGAGAGTCACATCGTAAAACAACTCGTTGTGTAAATATCTTAATTAAGGAAAGTGTATATATATGTATATACGCGTAGGCAAGTCTCTTTATATAATATATATGCCATAGCTCAAGCGCGCTGGCTCTCATCTATAGCAGGATTAACACGTTCAAGTGATTTAATGTGGAGTCTTCTTTACATATTGTAAGCTCGAATCAGCATAAATCTCGTTCTTGCGGCGGCCCCATACACACACGCACATATGCTGCTCGTCCTCGCCGGGAGAGAGGGACGATGAGCTGCGGCGAGCCACGCTGTCTTATATATCTCATAAATATTCATAGCCCTTCAACGATAATCACTCGGCAAATTGTCATCTCTTTTCCGAAATATCTTCTTATCCGCCTTCTTCACATCCGCGCGCTTTTCATCGCGCTTTATGACGTACGCTCACCAAATTTTATACCAATCACATGCGATATGCCACGATGTCTCGGCGCTGATTTATTCTAATTAACTTTCCTCCTGCCTCCCCGTATAGACCTGCGCATATTATTTATAGCTCTGCGCATATACACATAAATGTATCGATAGAGAAAGAGCGAAGAATATTGAGCAAACGTTATACCAGCACTGTGTAAAGAAAGTGCTTGACATTTTAAAAGGCGTTAAAGAGAGCGTCGACGAAAGGCCAAAAGCCAAGTGAAGAACTCTGCGAAAGAGAAAAGTAAAAGGCGCCGAGACGAGTCGCTCGGTAAATTAGCGTCCGCGTGCGCGCAGGTCGCGGGGTGTAAAGCTTTAAAAATAGTTGCTCGTTCGTCTCTCTTTCTCTCTCTTGACAACAAGATCGACATAAAGGAACCGAGCGAAACGAGCCGAAGAGGCAGGGAAAAAGAGGGAATAGCGGCAGCTCCGTTTCGTTCTCGCTCGTTTCGTCTTTGGCGATCAAAGCTCGCTCTCCCGTAGTCCAGCGGTCGCCGCATGCACGTTCACGCAGCCAGACTCTCTTTCTCTTTCGCTTCGCTATATATAAAATTATACGAGCGCCGCATATACGCGCAAGTGAGCCACAACGACAAAGCAGAGCGCATGGCGGAGGAAGCACGCGCGGCTACAAAGGATTAAGGCTTTTACTCGCGACCCCCTGCACCTCCGCCCAAGCGACGGATAAATCTAGACTTACGCCAAGCGTATTCTATACTCTCCCATCTAATTTTGGAAAAAATATCCCGGCTGCTAAATGCTCGGCACGCCGTCCACAGTTCACGTGCCCATGGCGTCTTGATATTAGGCAAGGAATTCAATCAGTGAGAATCTGCGTACATCAAGTACATACACGCGCGCGATAGTAGAATTCCGGCGAGACAAGCTACGAGCATTCAATTAAGAGGGGACTAATTGCGAGCGTGTAAATTGCCACTGGCTACTGCTGCCGCTTGATTAGCTGCGAGTTATAAACGCTGTCTCTCCGCGTATCCCCCCCCCCTTCCTCGTTGCTCAATTAAGAAACGCACTGCTTTATATGCCTTGCGTTCTTATCGGCGCCACGACTATACAGCTTTATATACATATATAGGTGCTCGGGCAAACCTCCTGCGTGCGTGACACGCTTGCAACGATTACCCTGAACGGACAAGTTGCAGTAAGTCTGCAACTTGCTGCACGTGAATCTCGAATAGCTGCAGTGTACAACGTTCATGGGGTTATACTCTATCCTCGCCGGTTTGCAGCTCTATATATACGACCTTTCAATGAGTAACGTCAATCCGTGCATTTTATACATACACACGTGCGTATTCGCGTCTACGTTTTTCAGCGTCGTCTCGTATTTGACGAATAGTTGCTATACTTACTAACCTTCGGCCTCGAGACTAGAGCTGCAGAGGCGCGCGCATTTTTTGAACGTCCGCCGGCGGCGAAAGTGAGATATACATATATATATATATATATATATGGTGCGCACATGTGAAGCCATATGGGCACGCGCGTCTGCAGACCGTCAGCGCAGTGTAGAGCCGATAAATATCGCCCGCTCCAGCACGCGTGCGTTATACTGTAATACCCGAGGATTTCCGCGTCTACGCAGTCGCCCGGGCTATAATCAAGCTCACGCGCGTTAATCATATACTATACAAGCCCAACCGAGTCAACTGATGCGTCTATATAAATTTCTAGTCGCTTCTTGATCGACTGCTACGGTTCTGATACGGCAGCGTTTAGCATAGTATACAGAGGATGAAACTTTTGGTACGTGTGCGTGTGTGTATAAGAGAGGGCGATAATTGATAAACAGTGGCAAACGATCATCCTGTACAGACTGACGCGATCTTCCCCGACTCAGCTTGCGTCAATCTTCCCGCTCATAAGCGATTTCTGCAAGCCACTTAATTGTTTCTGGGAAGTCTGTAGTGCTGCCGCCGCCGTCGCGTCGCGTATGCAGACGAACTCGGCATATAGGCGAGGAAGAGAGAGAAAGAGAGGGACTAAAAGATCAAGTGAGAGAGAAATTTGCTGGCTTCTCTCTTTTCGAGGGATGTGTATAGAGCACATCGCTTGACAAGCGCACGCCCGCGTGTCCGATAGATAAAGATAGATATACCGCTCGCTTTCCGGCGCGTCTGGCGCGCGTTAACGAGTTTTATACTTTCGGGGCCTTATGCGCGTGCGCACGTCTGACGAAAAAGTCTAGAAACGGAAAGGGAACGGGGAGCGAATGATCTGGACGACGACGTGACGGATGGCGGAGAGTGAGGGCGTTAAAAATCTCTTCGCTGCCGCTGACGCCCTTTTTCACTAATTAGCCGGCAGCGCGTGTGTGTGAAGCCATTATTCAGCTTCTCTCGGCTCACGTTTTATTCCATTTTTATTCCATCGATATATAACCAGGGTCGTATGACCCCCCCCCCCTCCTTTTCCCCCCAAAAACGCGAGGAGGGACAAAGAGGAAGAAGAGGTTTTTGCGTTTAGCGAAGCTTGCGTAGTCATCTGGCGCTCGCTTCACTCTCTTTCTCTCTCTCTCTCTCTGTCGGCGCGTATTTAAAATAGAACTGCGCGCGCAGAGAGCGCAACACGTCGAGCACGACTGCTGCACGCAGCTCGAGGCATAACCCCTCGTCTCTCCCGCGACAAACTCGAGGATGTTTTCATTGCAATTATACCCTGGCATCGCGACGCCTCATCGTTCACCCAACTCGCGCGCTCGCGTCTCGTTACCCATATACCGGCGCCGCATCTTCTCTCGTATTATATATGTACAGCCCGGAAATGAGGCGTTTTCGCCAACTGCTTTCTCAGCCATTAATCTCCCGTCGTTTTGTCTCGGAATTTTTGCAGGTTGACCGGCAGCACGAGCCTGGGCAGTCCCGCGGCAGCGGGCAGCAACGGAGCCAGCGCTGGCCCCGAGGCCGAGAGCGCCGCCGGCGACGGTGCGGCTACGGCCGGCAGCGCCAGCGCGCCCAGCGACTTTCTGCGCAGAAGCCACCCACTGGCGGAGCACCCGGCGCTCCATCCGGCCTACCGGCTCAACTACATGGACCACCTCTACCACCAGCTCCAGGCCTCGACGCACAGCCCCAGCGCCTCCTTGCACGGTAAGCGATCGTATATATGTATAAGCCACCCCCTCACGCAGTATGCGGGCGGACGCGTTCTTCGCCCGCATTTCCTGCGTCCTCTTGTGCGCGAACGTATCCCATCCATGTGCATGTGTGGATGTGTATACGCGCCGCGCTCGGGTTTCTCGGCGAAACGAGAGATAAGGACGCCCGACTACGTCTTTGTTCGCTTTGCTGTTGCAGGTCTGGGTGGTTTGGGGCCAGAGTATCTGCTGCACGCCGCGGGCCCTGGAAGTACAATAGCTTCCTCGGAATTTCACTTTTCGATTGACGGTAAGTACTTACATATACATATATACGAGCATGTACGTGCGATAATTTTTTGCCAGGGCATATTGTGCAAATGGAGAATCCTTCTCGGACTTTGTCTCGGAAAGAACGAGTTTGACTTTCAATGCAAATGAGAGGAACGTGAGATAGCGCAGAGACCGGGTGAGGGAGAAGGCAAAAGGGCGAGAGGGAATCTCCTCTCGGAGAGGGCCGGTAATTAAAGGTACAAGTTCAGGCCGTTGCTCTTGTTCTTGGTCGGCGTCGACGCGCGCACGCGCGTACAGACGGATTGAGACGGAGGTGGTGTATAAGGCTGCCCATAGGTGGTGGGAGAGCATCGCGATAACGCCGTGAACAAGACGGTAGCTTAGCGGCCGCGAGAAGTGCCGAGAGTGAGAGAGAGAGAGAGAGAGAGAGTGAGAGGGCCGGTAGCCAATGGCGGACTCTGCCCCCGTTGGGAGAGAGACTCCACGAGGAAGAGAGAGACAGAGAAAATGGCTCGTTAGCCGCGAGAGTCAGCGCGCGCATAATTCAATCGAGCTCGATAGAGCGACAAGAGCTCATTAACACCTCAGCGACGACGAGCAGCCTCCTTCGCGCAGGTTCTTCCTTTCTCTATCCAAGTCTTTTTTCTCTCTCTCTCTCTCTCTCTCTCTCTTTCTCGTCAGCCAGGCGACGACGCGACAGGCCCTTTGTGCGCTGCAACTCGGGATTTTAGCCAACAGGAGAGCTGCGAGAGAGTGAGAAAGTATTTGTCGGCCAAGGAGGTGAGCTGAGCAGCGAGAAGGAATGCAGCAGCAGCAGCGTCGCCTAGTCGCTCTGCGCGATTCCTTCGATTTACATGTCTCAATTCCCGCCGCACTGTGTGCTGCTGCTTCTGCTAAAGCACGAGAGACAAGTCCACTTCAACTACCTCGAGCTCTTCTCTCTCTCTCTCTCTCCCTCTTCTTTTTCCCTTTTCCTCTTCCTCGCGCCTAACAGAGCCTTTCTTTCCAATGAATCGCATTAGCCCGAGCGACTTCGACGTGTATACATTCCTGCTTAATTAATTAATCAACTCGTGTCGGTCGATTCTTTTTCTTTTATCTTTTTCCTCCTTCTTCGCTTTTCCTCACCTTCGTCGTTAAAGCCTTAATTGCGCGCTCGCTCCACTATTCCCTTCCTTCCCTGGCTTGACTATAGATGTTTCGCCAACTCGCGTTCCCTTCTCTAAAAAAACTCTTATTACAATCTTTTCGATGAATTATGCATATGCATGTGATAGCTGTCAAAATTGATGCGCTTGCATCCGTGGAAATTATTAGCAGGTGTAAACCAAGAATAATCCAGCAGCCGTAGAAATGTGTTTCCGGGCCTGTCTTTAGCCGAAGCTTCAAATTTTCAGGCACATTTTTTTTTCTTTGCGAGCACCTACAAGTTTAATCCTTAAGCTTACAATCCTTGCGGCTGTTATGAGCTTCATAATACTTATTTGAATTCGTATGCTGCTAATTTTGTTCACCCCTTTATAATTTTAGCAAGAAAATCAATAGTACATAATAAAATTGCACAATTATTCTCGAATTTTGTCCAGTCTCTTACCAGTTGATCTTCATTTACTAACCTACAACTTATCACTTTCTATAATAACAAATCAAAACACTTTTGCGATCAATTCAATCGAATAATTTATTAAATCGATAGCGACAAACCGAATTCCAAAATCAACAATTATACAATATATTTGTATATTTAAAAAGTACAGGTAAAATGATTTTGTTCGCGCTGCAGGTGTCACGCAGAAACGAAAATGACAGCGTAAAAAGTGAAAAAGTATAAAAAAGGAAATGTAAAAAATGAAGGCAAAATATCGTGCGGGGTTGATCGGTCGGAAGTAATTAATTTAGCGCGAGTTGACGACAACAGAGAAATAAGAAAAAGTGCGCGCAGGGGAGCAGTTGAGTAGAAATTGAGCGGAACGTATAAAAAACATTCGAAAATCGGAGCAGGCCTGGGTAACTTAACACTCACTCGAACGGAGTACGCGCGAGTGAAAACTGAGATTCGGTTCTTCTGGCCTTCGCTCTGTCCCTCTCTCACGACAAGTGAAGGGTTCTGGGCCAGAGCTTCTCGCAATACAACCTGTGAAACAATGAGCGAGCAATAGCAAATGAGAGGCCGCAGCAGCTCCGCTTTCTTTTCACGCCCTCACTCTACCGCCTCTCTTTTTTGGCACGAGCTCTTGCAAATAAATCTGCAGCGAGCTGCTATCGAAAAAGTACTCGTGACGATAATTGTCTCGTCCGAAGTAGAGGGAAAAAACGACGACACGTATGTGTTAACGCCATATAGTCGGAGAGTGCAACCCGAGTCGACGCCGGGCTGGGAGTAACTTGTGCCTCGCGTGTGCGCACTCAGAGCTCGACGTGCTCCATTATCCGCGTTCCTCGTTCGACCAAGTCGCGAGCAAAGAAGAAGCCAAGCAGCTAAAAAGCTTGCGGTTTCGGGCAAATCGCCGCTAAAATGCCAAGACCGCAGCCGAGCTGCGACGCACCGAGCACCACCACGTCGGGTTCTTCTTATATAATAAACGATTGCACGTACGAGCTCGCACTTTTTTCTCTGCAAAAAGAGCCTCGGCTAAAAACCGCATCGAGATTACGGCTCTTTGGGTTATTCTGTTTTAATCCTAGTCGTATACTTGTAAAGTGCCGCGACAACGTCTTCATTGCAATCGCTGTTGGCGAGCCTCGCTCCATAGTATTGAAGCGGCACGTTGTAGCGTTGTTGTGAAAGAACGATTACTGGTAGAAATGTGGAAAGTAATCGGGGGAAAATTACATTTGCAGGTTCGAGATTAGGCAGCCCACGTGCGTCGGCAATACGACCGAGTCGCAAACGGGCACTAAGCAGCTCGCCGTACTCGGACCGCTTCGACATCGACAGTATGATTCGCTTCAGCCCCAACAGTCTCGCTTCCATCGTCAATGGCTCAAGAAGCAGCAGCGGAAGCGGCAGCTACGGACATCTCTCGGCAGGTGAGTTTCATCATTTTTTCTTATCTTTCCTCGGATTCAAAACTTAATTAGAAGATAAATATATAAGATGTAAAGAGGTTCTTTTGTTACGCGACCTCGGCATAACTCCTCGTCGACAACACGGGGGGTGGCTAAGCAGGCAATTTACAGTCGAAATCATTAAGCAAGAAGTCAATATCGATAAACTCGACTAATCATCGAATTACAATGCTTCGCGCGTAAAAGCTCTAACTGAATTACTTTTCACGTCACTTTCGACTTGCGCGCGCGCACGAGGCTTCATTACCGATTCTCAAGTTGTTCGTACCTCTAAGGCGAAACTCGCTTACCTATGCGCCGTTAAAGCCTCCTCCACATTTTCTCACTTTGCCGCCGATATTTATTTAGTATGAGCAGTTTATCAATACCAATGCTCAATTGCAAGAAATCGAAACAATACAGGCGTTATCGCCATGCGGAATTTTAAGCTGACGTAAAACACATCTGTAAAACTCGCTGTAAACAGCAACATTGAGCAGTGTGTGTACACTGTACACACCAAGCAACCATATGGGCTGATTCATTGAAATGATTTAGCACGTTCGTCTGGGATGAGGCGAGAGCGATAAATAGCGTAGACGCGCATATATATATATATATATATAGACGCGCGCGGAAAGAAAGACGAAGAAGAACGACGGAGCTGTGAGCAGCCCGCCGGGATAGGGAATTGGTATGCAGCCGGTGCCCGGCTGCCGGAAGTGCGAGGATGCGCGGCCCGACTGGCAAAGCAGTAGCGCCTGCGCACCTCCAGACTCGATCTTTCCTCTTTTTCTTTTCCACCCGTTCTCGAGAGTATATACTCACATGTTTCTATAGGAATGAACGATGCTTTTTTCGTCTGTTACAGCGATGAGTCCGGCCCTGGGCATGCACCCTGGCATGGCGCCGCACCTGCAGCAGCTCCAAGCGCACCTGATGCGCAGCGCCGCCGCGGCCGCTGCACTCTTGCCGCACGGGCATCCTCTGCAAGCACCGCCACCGCCCAGCCAGGCCCAGCAGAGTCAGACTGCCGGTCAGCAGCAGCATCCCCACGTGCACGCGCACGGGCACACGCACGGCCACTCGCATTCCCACGCGCATGTGCACGCGCACGGACTGCCCGGCCACACGCAGCTCTATCCCGTCTCGCCGCACGGGGGCCACGCGGGGCCCCACGGGGCCGTTCCCGTTCCGCCCAAGAGCGAGGTAACGACTTTTATCCCCCTCCCCTCGGCCCTTCTCTCCTTGCGCAGTGCGACAATGCATCCCTCGATTAAAATGAGAATAGCGCGCGGCCGCGTGTGTATGTTCTATTATATCCCCCTTATTTCACGCATGCTCCTCGAAATAATAAAGAAACAATATTGCGACGCTAGGCAATCGTGTGCGCGCACTTGCGGCGAGGCCTATTTGCCACTACCTGATCGCTGCGGGTGTCGATCCGATCGCCAACCAGTGAATAATGCCCAAACAAATCGCCGCCGCCGTTGCTGCGGACGGGCCCTTCCAACTTCGGAGGAGCTAGCGGATTGGGTTACTTCGTGTACCCTGCGCGCTCCTCGGGTTACAAGCAATCTCAAGCACATTATTTCGCCTCACTTCTTTTTTTTTCTTACTCCCCCCCTCCCTCCACCTTAGCTTACCTCCCCGTTCCGCTAATCCTTTTCTCCCGCGCGACCTTTCTTCTTCTCTCTCTCTCACTTTCAGCTGCTGCTTTATCTTTTGCCTGCGTTAATTTATTCGCGCTTACTCTCGAGAAGACTTGCCTATTTGTCTCTTCAGCTTTACCCTTTCGCTCGACTGCATGTACTTATACGTTCTGTGAGAGCAGTGTTCGGAATGTTTCTATATTAATTCCTCCGATTCACGTTAAGCGTGCGAATACTGTTAGGACTTGAGAGGATCCCACTACGCACTCTTTTGAGGATTATTAGAGGAGGCAATGATAGTATTCATAATTGGTATGCTTTTTTGATGTTATAGCAGACAAGCGAGTCGTGCAGAAAAGCATCGGACGTTTCGAGCAGATCGATCACTGCCGAGGCGGACACATCGTCGAGACGGGGCTCGACCAAGGTAAAAAGAGAACCGGCCACGACAACTACGGCGACAAGCACGATACCGGCCAGTCATCCGCAGGGCCTTAGCCCGAGCGAGGATCTGCGAGATGAACCTGGAGATTTTATCGAGACCAATTGCCACTGGAAGGATTGTGGCCTTGAGTTTCTCACTCAGGTAAAAACAATCTGTTGTTACTACTCTTGCCTTTCGAGCCATCTGCAACCTTATTCTTATCGTTGCAATCCTTCAACTCGTTCTGCTTTTATTTTGTAGGATGACCTTGTCAAACATATCAATAATGACCACATTCACGCAAACAAAAAGAGTTTTGTTTGCGGGTGGGAACAATGCTCACGGGAGGAAAAACCATTTAAAGCCCAGTACATGCTCGTCGTACATATGCGACGGCACACTGGCGAGAAACCCCACAAGTGTACGGTGAGTTAATGTCATTCAATATTTTCATTTTTAAATTAATCCCGTTACTTTAAATTACTTCATTTTTCCAATGCTTTCACAATGGAAGACTGATCATCTTGCCATTTTGACCATCGGTAAGGATGGAAAACACGTTAATGATATATCAATGTTGCTTGCTTTTCTGTGTCTATCTATCAATAAATCGTATTAATTAAATCCAAAACACAGACGTGAACGTTAATTTGAAAATGAAATTTCAGTTCGAGGGATGCTACAAGGCTTATTCGCGACTGGAAAATCTCAAAACCCATTTGAGATCACACACTGGAGAAAAGCCTTACACATGCGAGTATCCAGGCTGTAGTAAAGCCTTTAGTAATGCTAGCGATCGAGCAAAACACCAAAACCGGACTCATTCAAATGAGGTAAGGCCAACTAATTACTGTAACGCTTGCGACGATGATTACTGTCAACACTTAGAAATACAATATTAAACGATTGTTATTTTTCTTTTCAGAAACCTTACGTGTGTAAAGCACCAGGCTGCACGAAACGATACACGGATCCGTCCTCGTTGCGTAAACATGTGAAAACGGTTCACGGCGCCGAGTTCTATGCGAATAAAAAGCACAAGGGTAGCGGCGGCGGTAGCGGTGGCAACGGTGCTGATGGCGGAGGTAGTGACGAAGCCGGAGCCGGAGGCCACAGCAGCCCGAGCCGCAGCGAAGATCTGCATCCAAAGACACCGAGTCTGTCAAGTCCGAGCGTCAAGTCGGAGAGCGAAGCAAATAGCCCACCCGGCATGATGAATCAGCAAGGCAGTCCTTTGCACGTAGCTAGCTGTAACGAGGACATGTCCATGGGTATCGGTAACATAGGTGGTGAAGGTGTTGTTCTACCAGACGAGGCCTGGAACGAAGAACCCGATGATCTTGATATCGCGGACTTACCTATCCCGCTTCGTGCCATGGTAAGATTTTTATTCTACCTTTCTCCACTATTATGTATTTTATCTATTGTTGACATATTTATCTTTATCTCAATTTTCTTCTAAACAGGTCGGGGGTCTTGATTCACACCAGCAAATTCCAATCACATCGAGGAATCGCTTGAAAAACAAGCTGGGGGCCAAACCTGGCTCAAGTTTATCGTCTTTGGGTGGAGGCAATATGCGCATTGGTCGCGGACTCGGAGGACCGCAGGGTATTGGCGATTTGAACAAACGGATTACAGATCTTAAAATGGAAGGAGGTGTCACTCAAAATCGTCAAACTAGCCTGTCAGACTTGCAGCTTAGACTGCAGCCTCTAAGCGAGCCTAGACGTGATAGCAACAGCACTGTTAGTACTTACTATGGCAGTATGAAATCCGCAGATTTTGGAAGCAGTCGACGAAGTAGCCAAACCAGTGGTGTTAGTGCCATAAGAGCTGGACCAATTGGACCTGGAAGTTTTTATGATCCCATTAGTCCAGATACATCCAGAAGAAGTAGCCAATTGAGTACGGCTTCAGCGAGAATCAATATTTCTGGTCAACTGCAAGGGCCTTACTCCACGAGCAATTTAGTTGTTCAAACCCAGAATATGTCATTACAGGTATATATTTTTTTTTCTATATATTTTCCTCATTAATTATGTAATATTTTATACAAATATATTAATTTTATAGGGAGCTCATGCAATCGGAAACGAATGGTCTCTCCCAAGCCATTACTCTCAACCCGCAGCTGGTGACCGAAGAATGTCGGAACCAGCTCGAGGCCATCAAAGTCAACGAGTTTCGCCACCGATGCCGCCGAGGCCGCGATCTGCCCAGTTACCCGAACTTCATCCTAATCAAGAAGTCGTTCTAGATGAAGTAGGAGAGGGTGAAATGGTTGAAAACAAACTTGTCATTCCTGACGAAATGATGCAGTACCTGAATCAAGTGCAAGCGGGAAATGGAACACAACCAAATTATCGTAGCAGTCCATTACCAAATTGTCGATCCCCCATTTGTACGAACCCACAGCATTGTGCACAGAGAGCTCAGACCCAATGCAATTACATTGTTCAACATCAGCCGCAATGCTATAATTCCTCCAACCAGAATAACAGCCCACAAATGCAAACTTGTCCAGATTACAATTCAGTTGGATCTCCTTACTCTCAGTGTCCGAACTCGCGTATGAGCCAGACAACAAACTATTGCTCTCCACCTAACTACGGTTCACAATCATGCTCAGGACAAGTTGCTAGTCCTGGGCAAGTGATGTCCCCTAGTGGGTCCCATTACACGCCGAGTCACGTGAGTGATCAGCCAATGACATCACCTGCTGCTGGTGCACTCGCGCCAGCTCAAGGCATGCAAAATCCTCACCAAAACACTGCACAAATGAGTAGAAACTGCACTCAAAATGGCGAACATTACTATTCTGGATATATGGGTCAGGCTCAAATGAATAACAATTGTCCCGCTCAGCAAATGCCGGGCCGGCCAATGGGTCCATCGTGTTCTCCAATGCATAACAATTTGGGACAAACTTGCTGCGCTGGACATATGCCAAGGTCACCTAGCGTGTGTCAGCCAATGTCTCCTCATTGTCAACAACAAGTTGGGCAAACTAACACCCATCGTCCCATGCCTACTGGCGCCATGCACAATCAATGTGGCATGCAGATGAATTTTGATCAATGCTCACTACCCATGCACGGTAATACAGGAGTTGATCATAGGCGAGTGCAAAATGTTTCAAAACCGAATGTGCTAAGCCCAGTAATGAGCCCCGTTATGGCTGACCAGTGTCCAAGATCCGTGGGATCGCTATGTTCGCAACCAAGTCCAGCAAGTCAAAAGGCACCAAGTTCAGTAAATCCAGCAGACATGCAGGTTCAAAGCCCGTGCTCTCAAGTATCTGCCGGTAGCTGTGTTCACCCGCCATCTGTTAATCCCCGTTCAGTGAACCTGCAAAACATGTTACCGAAAGAGTCGGCGAGAACTTGTTCGCAGAATAACTGCCACACGCAGTATTGCTGCCATATGCAACAACAGCAGCAGGCAAGCCAACAAAATATCTCAGAGCCTCAACAACAGCGATTCAATGGCTGCAGTGATGAATGCCAATGGACTTATAGCAATGACCAGTGCTGTGTCAATGGACTACCTCATCATGGACATCCTGGTTCAGGTAACACACCAGAAATTCAATGTCGAGACATTAGTCAGTCTCAAGGTTCACCTGTAAAGCCGCCTCAAGGCATGCGTCAAGATTCGTACCGCAGGACACTCGAATACGTGCAACAGTGTAGAAATTGGTCAGGTAATGAGACAGCTCAGGCTCTAGAGACCAGCGTTTCCAGTTCTACACATCCGATATCGTTGCCACAGCCACTGCCTGCCAACACCAATATGATCGTCAATGACATGACTTCATCTTTAAGTTCGTTATTGGAAGAAAACCGATATTTACAAATGATTCAGTGATCTCAAGCCTCGATTTTTCGATTATACGAAGGTTTTAATTAGTTATTGGAACTTTGATCAGTTCTCATCAGTTTAGCGTTAACTGCTTGTGAAAACTAGATTATTGAGAAAATAACTTGAACTGTGTATATAAATATATATTTTTTTTCGATAATACTCCTGCAATGTAAACTAAAGTATTCCTGTAACTTTATTTCTTGTTAAGGTTCTTTTGTAATGATCCAGTGATGGCTATTTTCATAAGATATTACATATCAAGTATTAAGTTACACATCAACTTCAGTAAAAATATTAATATTTTATAAAATTTAAAATTTAAGTCTGAAATTTTATTTAAATACAATACATCTTTTTATATTGTATAAAAAAGCATATGTAACGCCTTTATTTTATGTCACATTGATAGCACATGACAGTTAAAAAAGTTGAATGAGGAAAAATATCTCTTCTCAGTTGAATACTGATAATGATTACAGAAATTCCTCAAAATTTCAACGAGAAGTAGATAAAAAATAATTTTTTATTACTTTAGACAACTTTCAACAATGCGACGATACAAACTGTGATATAACTGAAAAATCGAAGGCAACGTGACGTCAAACAAGTTTACGTAGTTTGTCAATAAAGGAAGAAACCCAATTTCTTCATCAAGGCCAATATTAGACTTTTAAGAATTTGTAGATAGAAATGTTATAAAAATCGCGTAGAATATGTAGGAAAACTTTTTTATATATATTTACATTAACTTTTATAAGCATTAAAATTTTGTTAAGAGACAAAAGAATGCCTAGAGACTTAGAATTTAACCTATCTGTTTTTGTTATGAAAATGTATGTTTTGTATGAATTTTATTATTGTATTCAGGATTAGTTAAGAATTACGAGAGCTGAAAGTATGTTTGTGAATATTATAAATACGACTGATTATTGTAATTGTAGTTGTAAGCACGTAAACGTGCTTGTGAAATAAATGTATTAAAATGAATAAAGTGTGCCTTATAAGCGACTCGAAAATTTACTACCAAGAGATTGTTAACTATTTAATGAACAAATAAAAATTAAGCGAAATCATTTAAAATAGTGTTTTTTATTGATTGTCCTTTACAAAAGTCGTCTGTGTACTAACTCATTGTGCATAATTCAGTTGGAAAAAGATCTCATCGCGCCATGAAATACCAAAGTTGATATATCTCCGATATTGAATTTGTTAGCTCAGATTTAAGATGGTTTGTGAATTAGGTATCGTTCAGAAAAAATAATTTGTGACGTGGCATTTCGGCTGCTGTTACGATATTTTGAGCGGCGCAATCCGCTCGACATTCTTCCCTCCAGGTAGGGACGGAAGAAGAGGGCACGACGTGGCTGTTCGCCTCGAGAGAGGGAGGTCAGGAGAAGACGGGCTGCCTGCGGTTACCAGCAGCCGGCTACCCACCGAAAGGCTGGGCGATCTTCGGGGCTGTCGAAGGGCAGGACCAGTACGACGTGCTTTCACTGGTACACGGGGTTGAAGGACGGCTGTCTGTTTCCTGAATAAGACTTGGCCTCGATGTGACAGTTCATACCAGGCATTGATAGGTGGCATGGTTACCTGTATGCCGCCCCATGAGGACGGAAGACGGCGGGTTACTATAGAACCGCCGCCACACTACCGACGTGTACGGCCTCGAGTTGGGTGTGATGTCTTTATGGACCCAGGTTGGAAAAGGCTTTGGTACCCGCTTAAGGGGCCTCCGATCGTGTGCCTCAATTCCTTCGAATATGTTGAATTGCAAAGTGATTCAAACTGTTCAATAAGATGATCAACAGAAAAGGCTCTCCCTATTAACGTATTCAAGTGCAAAATTATGTGCTTTCACCGCGCGAGCACATATTTTGAGTTTAGCTATTCTATCAATGGCTTAACTCTTTAGAAAGTTGACGAAACCATGGAACTCGAATTCATTATGGATTATTCGCTTTGATTCGAGCCCCATAAATTTGCCGTCATGGCCAATGTGTTGATGTTGATGGGTTTCTTTCGCAGAACAACTCTCAAATAGTTAATAAAGACGTTACTTATAACCTACTACGATTGTGTTTGCGCCCATAAATTTATCTAGAGCGATATTGTGGTCGACGATTTCAGGGCGATATTTTCGTGAACAAATCTTCCATATGTGTGGAAAGATCGTTCGTGAAATTCAATGTGTGAATTAAAAAGGCGGACGCTGACGAACAAAATAGTTTAAAA